>VZRS01003303.1:2597-85797 GCA_013398055.1 Ifrita kowaldi | reverse complement strand
AGCAGGCGCCAGGCACGGCCTTGCCCCGCCCCTCCGCTGCCAGGGAGGGCAGGGCGGGCCGGGCCGGGCCGGGCGGGCGGTGCGGGGGCGGCCGCCATCAGGCGCCTCCCCTAACGGCTGCGGCTTTTGGCGCCAAAATTTGATCCTGGCGGGCGGCGGGAGCGGCACCGGCCGGGCCTGGGCGAGCGAGGCAGCGGTGTCGGGGAGCGGCTCCGGACGGGGGTGAGCGAGTGAGGCACCGGGACCGGCGAGGGAAGGGGGGCTGCCCGCGGCCGATTTGGCATCAGAGCCGGCAGGGAGGGCTCGCTGGAGCGGAGCGGGGTCACTGGCAGGGCAGCGGGGGCAGCGCGATGAAGGCGGCGGGGTCGGAGGTGGGGCTGTGATGCGTCCTTGTTCGCGGTGCCTCAGCTGAGGCTGCCGCTTCCCTGGGATTTACCCCTCGCGGGCGGTGTGGCCGAGCGGGTATAGCAGTCCTGCAAGCGGGAAAGGGAGGCTCTGCCGTGTTCTGAAACACCCGGGCCTTTCCTTCCCCTTCGCTGGCTGCCAGCTTTGCGGCAAACCCTGGTTTTGCCACTAGTCTGTAGCCAAGTGTCGTGATAAGCTTTGTGTAAATGCAAGTCGCTTAGAAATGCTGAAGTACAGGTTATTGTTGGGATGCTGCCTGGATCTGTGGTCTACTTGGCTTTTTTCGTTTCTAAATGCATGATATTTTTGTCGTAAAAGGCATGCGTTCTTTCACTTTTCTCACACGTCTAGTTGTTTGGCAGTGTGATTCATTGGTTTATTCTTTTTTCTTTACTCTGACATATGTAGGATTACAATCCAGATACCTTTCTTACTGCTTCTCAGAGGAATACTTTGCCTGGTCCCTTAGGAACAGTGAGAAGATGTACATCAAGTCAATTGTTCTTGAAGGTTTTAAATCCTATGCTCAGAGGACGGAAATTAAAGACTTTGACCCGTTATTCAATGCCATTACTGGCTTGAATGGTAGTGGCAAATCCAATGTCTTGGACTCCATCTGTTTCGTGCTGGGAATCAGCAATCTGTCACAGGTAAAGAGACGGGACATTTAAGGAAGGTCTTTCTTCTGTCAGCAACGTTTCATGTCGCTCTAGTGAGTAGTCTCCCACGGAAGTCCTGAAGTGGTGCTTCTTTGAAACAAATAGTTTTATTGTTTGGATTATTTTTTTTTTGGCATAAATCTGGGTCTCTGTCATTGTTGTTCATGCTCGCATTAAGGTTGAGTTACAACTTCGTCCTTATACCACAGTTACAAAAAGTATGTGGCTTAAAACAATAGACTAAAAATAACCACTTAAAAGATAACAAGTTCAAGCCAAAGGTTTTTTGCATCTAAAGGCACTAATTTACTTATTTGTAATAAATGTTTTCAGTTCTTGATTGGGTCTTGAAATTTGGCTATCTGGTTCATCAGAAAAAATTTAAAAAGTGGTTTTCATGCAATGCCTGCTGTTTAAGAGATAATATGTCTGCTTTATTCTCATAAAAAACCATGTGCTCTGACACCAGTTTTAATCTCTGTCTGAAGGTGATTTTCTGATTTCCTTTCTTTTCCATCCCTACCTCCCCCCAGCTGTAGACAAAGCCAGCAGACCTCCAAGGAAGACTTTCTGAATAATTACCCTGTGAACTGCATTGTGAAAAATAAATGCTTGTTAAATAAATTTACTGGTGGCTGACTTTTTTAAAACACGTACACAGTGTTTGTCAGCAGCCTCATGCAGAAACAATTAGCTGGGTCACTAAAACTAGACTGGCACACACTGGTTGTGGTTTTACAATGACAGTGCCTTGCGGCTCCCATGTGTCAGTTCACATGGATTCTTAAATATAAAGCTAGACCTTCATTTTTTTCATTAACTTCTGCAAAACCTACAGTAGTGCAATGAAAAAGTGAAATTAATTACTTTCAAAAAAGTATGTATCTCTTCCCTGGACTTAGGTGCGAGCTTCCAACTTGCAAGATCTAGTTTATAAGAATGGGCAAGCTGGAATTACAAAGGCAACTGTATCTATTAACTTTGATAATTCGGACAAGAGCCGAAGTCCACTGGGATTTGAAGCTAATGATGAGATCACTGTGACTAGGCAGGTGAGTCTTTAATATCTGTATTTTTTAATAACCTATATACATTTTTACCATGGTCAAGGGAAAAAACGGGTAATTTTTAAAGTCCCTGAATTTCTGCAGTAGAGGCAAGGCTTCTACATTGCCTCTACAGCGTAGTTAGTAACAGACTGTAGGAGTAGATCCAGTGTACTAGCTAGAAATTTTCATAAAGCAAGTTATAATTTTCTATCTTGTGGCTTTTTCTGCTTTCATATCTTCTTCTTAATATCTGAACTGCTTGTTAAATTTGGTCTCCAAGAACAAAGGAACCTTTATTTTTCTGATGAAGATGCTGGGGTTTTGGTTTTTGATATTTTTTTATTGGTTGGTTTTCTAAAGAAGAGTTTTTGGAAAGTTTGTCAGTATTGTCCTCAATGACTAATTTTTCTCCTATTTTAGTTAAATATTTTAAATGTCAAACAAGTTCTGTTCTGATGTTCTGCATAGTATGCACATACATGAGTATGCAAAGATATAATACGTGTGATTTGCTCTGATTTTTTATTCTTTATTACAGTTTATATTCTCACAACACCAAGCATTTTCTTTGTTCTCCAGGTTATCATTGGAGGTAGAAATAAATATCTTATCAATGGTGTTAATGCTGCCAACAGTCGGGTGCAGGATCTCTTCTGTTCTGTTGGACTCAATGTCAATAATCCTTACTTCCTTATTATGCAGGTATTGTGTGCATCTTTATAAAATCCAGAAAGAATAGGACTTGCACTAATTTTAAGGCAGGTGAGATAGTGGAAGAACACTTAATTTCCTAATTAGAGCAACATCTTATCAAATAAAAATGAGGTGTCTGGTAAGTAGTTAATATTTCCAGTCCAGCATAGTTTGGCCCTAAAACACATCTTGTAGCACAAGACCTCATGTGGCCCTCATGTTAGCAAACTTTTCTGAAACATGTGCCCATTTTATTTTCTATTTTTTTTTCTGCTTAAGGGATAGGTATTACTTTTATTGTTATGCTAAAATGACAGATTTTATTTCCTATTCTTTATGTTCCATGTTAGACAGTATTTTGAATGAAGTTGAGATATGTACCTTCTTAAGTCACAATCATCTAAAGAAGGCTGACAAATTGAGAAGACTCTGTTAAGGACTAGGCAAATCCCTGAAATATTTGCAAGGAATAATAAAACAGAGCAGGGTTTATTGTTTCAAATATAACTGTCCCAAGTGGATGGCAAATATGGTGACGGTTTTGTACATATTCTGTTTCTCCCTATTACATATGAGCTACATCACCAAAAAAGCTGGTTTATGATTAGGAGCTTATTTAACATCAGCAACCCAGTAAGACTCTAGAAAATATATTGCATTACTCCCTTAAGGTGTAATCAGGACTGTGGGGATTGAGCCTAAGATACGATGTAAGGGCCATTTCAAGCATGCTACCTGAAAGGGTGATGTATTTGAACTTTGAAGAGCAAAACAATTGAGTAAACTAGTTTATTCTCGTAGCAAAATAATTAAAAATGTGCTTAAACTTATAATACAATGTATAAAAGTGAGTGGGGGTTTGGGGTTTTGGTTTTTCTTTTTGCTGCTGCATGGTACACAACCACTGTTCTTGTTTTATCTTTCTGTCACCAGGGACAAATTACCAAAGTTCTAAATATGAAGCCACCAGAGGTAAGAAAGTTGCGGGAGTTTTTTTATCTGAAGTTTTACTGAACTGATTTGAATGATGAGAATCTATATGTTGGGAGAGGGACAACAAAAATAAAGGTGTTGGAGGGAGATGAGATGTTCAACTGAGCTGAACCAATCTAGTGTAAGAGGAAACATCAAAGTTTTTTGCTTTATTTTAGATTTTAGCTATGATTGAAGAAGCAGCTGGTACTAGGATGTATGAATGCAAGAAAATAGCTGTCCAAAAAACCATAGAGAAGAAGGAATCCAAACTGGAAAACATTCAAACGGTACTACATGTTGGAAAATACACTTTCGTTCATATTTTTTAAAGATAACTGAGCAACTAGTTTAATGTGGATTTTGACTTGTAGAATATTTATTTTCTGCACGTGGAACTAGACATCCATAAACATGTTTAAAATTTAGAGTTCAGTAAAATCAGAGTGTAAATGTTCTGCTGTGTGTTTCAGGTCTTAAATGAGGAGATCAGTCCAACTTTACAGAAACTGAAAGAGGTATGGCAAAATTAGAAGGGTGGTAAGGTAGGCCCTTCAAGTACTGAAAAAATATTTTCAACTACCCTGAACCAGTATGTTTTGGCTAAAACAATCGCATATTTTCAAGCTCTGTAGAATCTTACAAGAGAGAAATTTTATCGTCTTTCCATATACAGAGAATGTGACATTTTGGACTTCCAGGAAAGGAAAAAAGCAAACGAACTAAAAAAAAAAATAGATAAAAAAGTGTTTTAGTTCTTAAAAAACTAAGTCAAGTGGTATTTCTGGTGTGCAATCAATTATATTTTGTATTGTTTTTTCTGAGATTTTTGTGAGCAGGCCTGCAATGTGTAATACCAAGTATACTAAATAACATGGAGAATCCTTCCTCTTACTTTCAAATACTGATGTTTAGAGGTTGTTAGAAGATTTCTATAGTAGTCCTATGTAGCATTGTTTTCCCATCAAATTTTAGCGGTTTATTTTTGTTATTTTATTTTTGTCTGTTCAGGAACGAGCATCCTGTCTAGAATACCAGAAATTACTACGAGAAATAGAACATGTAAGCCGCTTTTGTGTAGCTTATCAGTTTGCTCTGGCTGAAGAAACAAAGGTATCCTCTGTTGGCATGTTAAAGGAAATGAGGTCTGATGTACAGAAGTTTCAGGAATCGATGGCTGAAATTGAACAGAAAGTAAAACAACTTAATGAAGACATAGCAGAGATGGAAAAAGAAAAGGATAAGGTAAGTGAAAACAGAATTGTGCTCATCTGAATACCTGAATACAAAGAATTTTAAGACATGGGAATTATTTCTACAGATACTATCCCCTTATCTTCTTTTGGTGGGCTGCTTAGGTTGTGCGTTGTTCATTGTTGGTTTTGGCCATTGTTTAGAAGACCTCCATTTAAAGGGGGTTTTTTTGCCTGAAATGCAAATGAAAAATAACTGACGCATAAAAATCGTTTGCCCTCATGTTTCCACTCTGTGCATTCAATGGTAAGTTTTGCCGGAGACTTTTATTCTCCCTTTTTGCTGATGTCTCAAAAGAAGAGAAAAATAAGCAAGCTTTTGTTTGACAGTAAACAGTATTGACTTCAATTTTGCGGGCAATAAATTTAATTAGATACAGGATGGCCCACAGAGTCTTTGGATGTCTAAATCCACCTTCTGTACCAGGACAGTGTCCCATCTTATGAAATGATGTGGGTCTTCAATAGTAGCTTCAAATTAGGTTGTATTTCAGAGGGAAGAGATGTTCTGACCTGTTTGTATTGGAGACTAATGCCTGCTTAGTCAGATTTCCTTCTACATAAAGCTGTGAACAGAAGATGAAATATTACAAATACTGTATTGGTTTCAGAGGTTAAAATAAATTGTCTTTATTACTGATTGTAGGAAGTAGGTGGTAGACTTCGTGCACTGGAAGCTGCTCTTTCAGAAAATCAAAGAGTTAATACAAAAGCACAAAGTGCTCTTGATCTCAAGAAGCAAAACTTAAAAAGTGAAGAGATTAAGTACAATGAATTGGTAACACGTATGCAGAAGGTAAGATATTTGTATATAATTTTCTTTACATACTAAATTAATTCAGATTGTGGGAACTGCTGGTTTTTCTTTCCTATTATGGTGTGAAGACTCCTGTGACTGGCAAGAATTACATCAGGAAAGTAGAGACAAATGTTAAGGGCATTGTTTAATTTGTACAGCGTAGGTAGTAGGTTCCCTTTAGAAGCACACATGGTGTAAGTACAAATAAAGTGCAACTCCTCATGGTTCCAAATTTTATATTAAGCTCAGCAGAAATCCCTATAGCTTCAAACTGTTATGCTTTCTGGACATATGTTACTCTTAAAATTAAATGACAAATCTCTGCCTTGCATATTTTTGACAGTTGGTGTTTTTTATTCAAGAGGATCACTGTTTAGTTATTGGGAAGAGGGAGACAATTCTCCTAGTTCTTGGGCAGTTGTTACCACTTCCTGTATTTCATCTGCCTGTAGATTTTCAGTACACTCAGGGGCAAGCAACACATTTGAAAACATGCAAAGACGTATTGCAAGATCACAAAATCTGACAAAGGGTCATAGAAATGTAGTTGATGAAACTACTTGTTGCTCCTCATCTAAACAATATGAATTTCAAGGTAATGGACTCAGGTTTCCTCTTAGTTTTTTGGTTTTGTTCTTTGTTTTGCTGAAGGATTCTAAAGCATTACTGTCGAAGGAGAAAGAAGTAAAGAATTTAGAGAAAGAACTAAACGTTTCGGAGGAAGAATGTGAAAAAGATGCACATGCTTTAGCTGCAGCACAACAGCATTTTAATGCTGTGTCTGCTGGCCTGTCCAGCAATAAGGATGGTGAAGAAGCTACTCTTTCAGGACAGATGATGATCTGCAAAAATGAAATTGGCAAAGCAGTAACAGAGGCTAAACAGGTAAGGACAAAAGCTCTGCCTGTCTCAGACATGCCTTTATGCTTTTGAAAATTGTCTGAAAACCAATTGACAGACCACATGCTTGAAAGATCAATGAAAAGAGGTGCAGAATATCTGTGCAAGATGTTTTACATTTTGGCGTATGCATTAAGCTAACTTTTTGATAAAATGTAAGCAAAATATCCTTGCACAGAAAAATGCTGTAGCATTGCTGCAAAGAAGTACTAGAAACTGGCATCTGAGATACAAAGTAGGAGTCACTGTACTCAAATGATCAACAGTATTGAATAGGAAAATATTAAGACTGTTGTCCATGATACACAATCAAACTAAGAGATTTCTACAGTAAAACTTAATGGAATCAAAATAAAGATGCCTGAGACTGTGAAATGGAGAGTTTAAAAGAAACTATTTTCTCCTTAGTTAAATTGTATACTCATCAAACAGCTGAAAGAGATGACACTTGTTTTGTCTTAAAATAGAAAACATCTGCTGGGGTAGTTCTGATAGCGGAATTTAAATTTCCAAAGTTCACTTTCCTTGTCTCACGTAAGGAGAAATTCTTCGCCGTAAAGTATAAAGGACAGCTGTATCCCACCTTATTTTACTTTGTTTCTTCTCAGGTTCTGTTCATGCTCTAATATGTTACCATAGTTAAATACAAGATCTATGTTTTTGGTTCCAGCTAACCTGTGCCATTATTTTCAAAAGCCAGGGCTGCTTTTTGTCATATCTGCAACTAGTGGAAAAATTCATAAATTACATGGGCAGCTTGATAGTGCAAGTGTTCTAAATTTGCACCTACAAGACTGTCTTTGAAGCTCTGGTTCCATATTTGCTTGCTCCTTATAGGCTCAAATGAAGTTGAGTTATGCACAAAAAGAATTAAAGACAAAAGAAGCTGAAGTTAAAAAGATGGACGAAGGCTACAAGAAAGACCGAAAAGCATTTGAAGCTGTCGAAAAAATGAAAATAACCCTAGAGAACCAAATAAAGGAGCTGAACTATTCAGGTCTGTACAGACTTCGGATGCGTAATGTTGGGGCAATATACAAAAGGAGTATAGAAGTGTCATGAGTTGATGCTGACTGGGTGCCAGGTGTCCACCAAAGCCATTCTGTCATACCCCTTCTCAACTAGACAGAGGAGACGATACATGGCAAAAGCTTGCGTGTTGAGATAAGGACAGGGAGAGATAACTTGACAATTACTGCCACAGGCAAAATAGACTTGCCTTGGGGAAATCAATTTAGTGTAACTTCCCAGGCTCTATTTTGTTCCTGATTTTCTGTACCTCCTCTCTGTGAGTGGTGCTGGGGGACAGGGAACGGGGGCTGCATTCGGTTCCTCGCACGTTATCTCTGCCGCTCCTTTCCTCCTCAGGGGCGGGACTTGCACCCTTCCCCTGCTCCACCATGGGGTTCCTCCCAAGGGAGGCAGTCCTTCGTGAACTTCTCCAGTGTGAATCCTTCTCATGGCCTGCACAAACTTCTTCACAAACTACTCCAGCATGGGTCCCTCTCATGGGGTGCAGTCCCTCAGGAACAGGCTACTCCAGTGTGGGTCCCCTGTGGGGGTCACACATCCTGCCAGCAAACCTGCTCCAGTGTGGGCTCCTCTGTCCATGGGTCTAAATGTTCTGACAGGACCCTACTCCAGTGTGGGCTTCCACAGGCTGCAGGTGGATAATCTACTATGCTGTGGACTTCTGTGGGTTGCAGGGCACAACTACCTCCCCATGGTCTACACCATGGACTGCAGGGGAATCTCAGCTCCAGTGCCTGGAGCACCTCCTGCCCCTCCTTCTTCACTGGCCTTGGTGTCTGCAGGGCTGTTCCTCTCACATACTGTCACTCCTCTTTCTGGTCACTGCAGATAGGTTTGACTTTTTTTCCCCTTCTGCAATATGTTATCCGAGAGGCTTCACCACCATCAATGATGGTCTTGGCCTCGACCAGTGGTGGGTCTGTCTTGGAGCCGGCTGGAGGATGCAGAAGCAAAGGAAAATAAAAAATTTATGCTCTACTTCCCATCAGGAATTAGGAGGCAATGTTCAGCCCCTTCCTGTGAAGTAGGAGCTCAGTATGCCTAAAGGCTGTTTTGGAAGACAAAGGCCTTAATAATGGATGCTCCCTCCCCTCCCCTCTCCTCCCTCCCCTTGTCCTTTCCCTTAGCTTTTACTATTGAGCGCACCTTCATAATAGTATGGAATATCCCTTGGACCCCATACCCTGGCTATGTCCCCTCCCACTCTATTGCCCACCCACAGCCTACTGGCTTTTGTAAGAGGGGCTGGAGGGACAGCCTTGATGCTGTGCCAGCATGCTTAGCAGTAGCCAAAACTGTTACCTCTATGCCGTTCTAGTAGAAACACAAAGAACAGCACTATGAGGGCTGCTGTGGGGAATGTTAACTCCATCTCACCCAGACCCAGTGCAGGAGGGATGTGAAAAATCAAGTATGCTGCTTTCATGCATAAAGAAATTTCCCTGATCTAAGCTCTGCAAACTCTTAAAGTTCCACACAAAGCAGCTTAAAATAATTTGATTTTATAAACTTTGTTTGGGCCAAATGTTTTGGAGTTTGATGGCACAATTAAATTCCAGGTAAAATTTAGATGGAAAAAGGGACCAGCATCCCTCTTGCTTACTGGTTTTCTGTACCTAATTAGAGTTTGTTTCTCATGCCAGGTAACATTTGTTTCAGACACTACACAAAACTGTTGATATTCCAATTAACCTTTAGAGAAGAATATTACACTTAAAACTTTTTATTTGCATGTTTTTAGTCTGAAATTTTTTTAGTCTGAAAATTTACAAAGAATTTTAGAAAGTCTTCTAAGTAAGTATTCTCTACATATATGTAGATAAACAGTATAGAATACCAATTTTTAAGCTAATGGATTTCTCTGCTCTGGTTATATGTCTACTACTTGTGTTCAACTCCAAAGAAGAGAAAGCAGAAGCCCTCCTAGCAAAAAAGAAGGCATTGATTTCTGATATCAGCCGGCTGAGAGAACTGAGTGAAAGTTTAATGGCAAAGTTTCCTCATCTACAGTTTACATACAAGTAAGATCTCAGCATGATCTTGAAAGAGGTTTGAAAGGACTTTTGGGGACCTTTTACCAGTCTTAGCTCTTGCTTTCCTTTTAGTGCCAGTGAATAATGATTGTCTTACCTGTGCTGCAAAGTGAAGGGGAAGGTGAGGGGGAAAGTCAGGAAATGTTACAGTCTTATCAAAGTCACTAGAATTTAAGTTTTGTCTGATGGCATTTTTAAGTCATAACTTCAGTAGCTAAAGCCATAGAATCCAAAGGTCTAAACTGCAAAAATGTGTAACCATTGTTTCCTGCCTGTGGACACGAGTTGACTTGCTCTTTGGAGGTCGAGTATCTATACCCCCAGGTTTAACTATTTGTGTAATAGGCTGAGCATACTCCTATAGCTGTGGTAATAACAGAACCCATTGGAAAAATCAATTGAAAATTGTGTGAATAAATCAGGAATTACATTCTTTTAATGACAATGTAACTGACTCTTTATTGTCAAGTCTTTTGCTGTGAAGTATTTAATTTAACCGTTTTCTGCTTGAAGTTCTTTTTCTGATAGAATTTAGAATTGCTTATACCAGAATAATACGCATAATGAGATTTAAATATAATTTTTTTTAAGATGTGTGAGAGAAAAACGAACATGATTCATAGTCATAATTTATATTTATTTTAAGACATCCAGAAAAAAATTGGAATGTAAACCATGTGAAAGGCCCTGTTGCCTCTCTTTTCACTGTGAAAGATCTGTCCAATGCCAAAGCCCTGGAAGCAGTGGCTGGAGGGAAACTCTATAACATTATTGTGGACACAGAGGTAAGTATTGCTTTAGTACAGAACTCTGAATTTTGAGATGTGATCATATGATTTGGGGTTGGCAAGCACGTGCCTTGTTATTGAATGCTTGAGAGGGGTTTGGACACGTACATGTTTAAATTGGGTCGATGAACTCTAGCATAGTTGGTGGCAACGGTGTGTTCTTCTTCCAATGCCCTATTGTCTCACTTTACAAAATCCCTTGTGTACTCAGGTGTGGTTTGTAACTGTTTTTCATTTGAGGTTACTGGCAAAAAGCTTTTAGAAAAGGGTGAACTAAAGCATCGATACACCATCATTCCATTGAACAAAATTTCAGCCAGATGTGTTCAAGAAGACACAGTCAAGTTGGCCCAAAGCTTGGTATGTGAATAAATACACTCTTTACACTATATTGCTTCTGTACCATTTTCAGTTTATTTCTGTACTAAAAACTTGGGTTTCTTAATGGTTTTACTAATATGAATTTCTACAAGGTTTGAGGATATATTGATTTTGTTTTCCTTTGTAGCCTTTCAGTTACATGAGGTTTAAGTGGGTATTAATTATTCCACTTTTAACTGAAATAGTTTTAAAATGTAATGATACATTTAGAAAGAGTTTTTATCAACATAAGACAGAAATCATTGATTGAAAAGATTTGAAAGATTTGAAACTTCTTATAACTTAAGGCATACTAATTGCATTTCATTTGATTTCTAGGCTGGCCGTGCTAACTTGCATTTAGCCCTTTCCCTAATTGTATATGAATCTGAACTGCAGAAAGCAATGGAATATGTCTTTGGAACAACACTGGTCTGCAATAACATGGATAATGCTAAGAAAGTGACTTTTGACAAAAGGATAATGACGAGAAGTGTTACTCTTGATGGAGATGTGTTTGATCCCCAAGGAACTCTGCATGGAGGCAATTGCTGGTTCTATTAATATAATAATAATAATAATAACAACAACAATAGTGTGTGTCTGTTGATATGTTTAGTGCTCTTGCATATTTTTTATAAAAATAAACAGTAACCTTTTTGTTTAGACACATACTGGGAATAATCTGTTTGAGCTAAAGTTGTCTTCAGCTGAAATAATGTTAATTAGTTTAAGAAAAAATTAATGACAAAATTCGCATAAAGTAATTTAGATTTTAAATACTTAGATCTTATTTGACTCTATAATCCTGTTGGAAGCAGAAGTACTTGGAATTCGAGCACTTTTTGAAGTAATTCATCATTGATTTGCAATAATTTCATAAATTCTGAAAAGTTAGTTGTTTGCACAAGACATGTATGTGTAGTATTCAAAGCCTGCAGAACTAAGTTCTGTAACAGAGGAGCTAATCTTTCTCCACTGAGAACTCTAACTTTAGCCTACCTGCCTTATCTGTTTCTCAACTAAAATAAATCATTAACCCGAATCATTATTAATGTTTAGAATTTGCAATTACCAGTGGTGAATCCGCTGGTCTAATTCCAATTAGCCTGGCTTTCTATTTTTTTTCATTTAACAGGTGCGTCCTCACAGGCTGCACCAATATTGTCTAAACTTCAAGAAATGAAAGATGTTGAAATAGAACTCAAGAAGAAGGAATCTGAACTTGCAGCTGTAGAGAAGGAGTTGGCAAGCTTGAAGAAGGTTGCTGAAAAGTAAGGTCTCCACTATAAAATGTGTATAATTTTTCTTAATGTGACTGAGTAAATTTAATGTAACGAGTTGTTTTGGGAGGCCATAGGGCCTTTTGAGAATGTAATATGCAGAAAATAATTCCCTTCCTCCCTCTCCTCCCAATATAATTGGTAAGTTCAATCAAAAAGCAAATTCAGTTTTTAGATAACACCGAAAAAACCTTTGCAAAAAACCTTTGTTTTGGATAATACAGGAAAAAAAAGGGTACACATTGATGTCTGCTTTAAATTGGTTCAAGTTTCATGAAGTCCGCTGAAGAATGGGTCTGTTCCAGACATATTTTGAACATCTGTACAGAATTCCAATATTGTGGTCAGTCTTGTTTTTCTCACAAGAAAATAAAAAGATCGTAAAAAGGAGTATCTGAGTGATACTGCTGTAAGGACTTAATAATTTTAAGTTTATTTGATTTTCAGCTACTCAATTACTGAATACTGTAGTAAAAGATGGAATAGAAAAATATGTTCAGTGAGTTCTGCAAAAATGCCATAAGGAGGTAGTGTTGCATAACTTGCTATCTACCAGCTGGATTCATTTTTTCAAATTGTTTTGAGCTGCAGTAGACTTCCAGAAATACAGCCAAGAGGAAGAAAGAACTTTTGCTTTTAGATGTCTTTTCTTTAATTCTTCAGCCTCACATCTGTCATACTGCTGGTTGGAAAAAGGTCATCTCTGAATTGTTGCCAAATTCCATGTGTTGCATTTGTTTTTAATGTGGCAGATCAGGGCTAAATGGCAGGAGCTACATATATAATAATTTACATGCCTACAAACCTCACAATTATTATCAAAGCAATTATATCAGATTTTCATTCATTTAAGCTAATTTGCCCTACAGTCGTCACTGGATGTCACATGAGAAACGGAATATAGATATTTAGCTACTTACTTCAGCTTTGAATGTGAGATGCTGGGTACCCTTCCATATAGCAATGTGTGTCACTACTGTCTCCAAAGGTACCAGCAACTGAAGCAGCAATGGGAGATGAAGTCCGAGGAAGCAGAGCTGTTGCAAAAGAAGCTTCATCAAAGTGCTTACCACAAACAAGAGGAAGAGCTGCTTGCCCTGAAGAAAACCATTGGTGACAAATGTGTTCTTACTCTTCTAGCTGAAAACTAATTGCTGAGAATGAGATGGATATCAGGCTGTTTGAGTAACAGAATATTTAAGAAAGAAATACTTTTCACTTTGGAAATACTAGCTTTACATTTTGGAACATGTAACAAATGCAGAATCACGGTATACTTGCATAGAGGTGATTCACTTAAAGTTGGTCTTTCTCTTACAGTAAAGGTTATACTCATATTGAATGTTTTTAATACTTTATGATAAAGGAAAATGTGTCTTTGCAGGGAAGTTTAAAAATGGATTTATTCCCATATTTGAGTAATCTTTGATTTTTTTCACGCCATCTGTTTCTGTAGATATTTAAGGTTAGTAACCTGTTTCTGTAGATATTTAAGGTATTTTGCATAACAAGAAAGCATTGAAAAGAAGTCGTGTTTCATATAGCTAAGGAAAGACAAAAATGCCCAAAATGCAGCAAGAAGTAAAACACCTAAAAAAAATGGACAGAAGTGATAAATATCTAGGCATAGTATGCTAGGGATGAGATGATATCTTGTTAGGTAGCCATCTGATTAATTACTTATTGATCCTGAAACTTGACATATTTTTCCCTCTGTCAAAAAAAAAGAAGTCATATTTTCATAATGGCTGGTTGTCTGTTTGGTCCACTACCAGTCATTGGTAGCAACGGCACGCTGTCTTAGAGTAATCATTGAAATATCTGACTTCAGCAACTAGTGAGCGTTCAACCACTTTTTTTCTATTGGAGGCAAAGAGAGATTTATTTCAGTTGGTGTTTAAGATGAGAGTTTAAAGATGAGAACAGTGCCCAATCTCAGTACTCTACTTCTTGATTCAGCGGAGTGTGAAGAGACATTAAACAAAACTGAAGAGAGCAAAAAGAAAGCAGAAGAAAAATACAAGGAATTAGAGAATAAAATTAAAAATGCAGAAGCGGAATGTCTAAAAGAACGAAAAAATGCGGAGCAGAAGCTAAACGATGCCAAGAAAAAGGCAGACGCGTCAAGCAAAAAAATAAAAGATATGCAGCAGGTAAAACTTCACCTCTGTTGGCAGTTTTCTCAGTGTTAAAAGTGGCTGCAAAAATCAAAGTTTGTTTCTCCTGAGGTTTTGATGCTCTCAGTTTTGGGACTTAATATATTACTGTGTAGTCACTGACATAGTCACTGACTGAGGTTTTTTCTGTTTCTTTGTTTTTGTGAGATTGCACCCTTGCTCAAGAATGGGTACCGCTAAACTTCTACAGCATTTACTACATCAAACTGAATCTTAATTCTTTCCATTTAAGTATAACTAATAAATTGGAAAACATCTCTCTAGGAAGTCAAAGCTTTAGTTCTGGAACTTGAAGAGCTGAGACAAGAACAGGCCTCCTATAAACAACAGATAGTGGCTGCAGAGGAAGCAATCAAATCCTACCAGGAGCAAGTTGATGCTATGGCGGCTGAAGTGGCTAAGACAGAGGTAAAAGTGAATACTGTGTTTCATTATCCGTTCTGATGTTACTGTGTGTGATCCTCTGAACCTCACATTATAATGTGTATTTTTTTCTGCAGACTTGCTTACCACAATCAATGAGCCTAGTTAGTTATTTTGCTTCACTTTCACATGTGAATTTTTTCTCCTTGCTGTGTCAATTCTAATAAGGCTCTAACACCAGCCTTGAAAAAGAGGCCAATAAATGTCTGCTGATTTCTTTTTCAGGAATCTGTAGAGAGATCACAGAAGGAGCTTGCCAAGCAAAAGGAAGTAATTGCATTACACGATAATGCAATTAAAGACAAATCTGCAGAGATGGTAAAATACAGAGAACAAAACAATGAATTACAGCTTAAGGTTAAAGAATTAGAACACAGCATCACCAAATGTCAACAAGAGGCTGCTGATGCTGCTGCCAAGGTATTTCAAAATTGTGCTTTTTTTCCTGTCTTGTGACCAAGAATGGTTATTTCCCTTGCCACAGGCAAAGGAGAGAGCCTTTTTTCCTTAAGCACTGTCATATGTGCAGTTCTCAATGTGAAAAGTTTTACCTGAGGGAGTGGAAATTATACATTGTAAAAGAGCTTATCTGTATGGAGTAACAGAGGGGAGATCCCAGTGCGAAAGTGATCAGTAAGAACACTGCAACTGTATGGACAAATTAGATGACTAATTAAAAAAGATGTGGCGACATTGGTATAGTTCAGATGTACAGAAGTGTTTCAAGTAAGTAAGTGAGATGTATGTGGAAGCTACTTTAAATTCTTGGTTTGCCCACAGTCAAGGAAAGCACACAGAGCATTGTAAAGATATGTACCTGTGCTGCATTTGGGTAGAAGAATTAATGTGGTAGAGTAATTTCAGAATGTAGATGTTTGGCTTTCTCTGGTTTGTTTTTTCTTTAATTTTTAGTTCACATTTGAGAAGTATGAGGAAAACGCCTCAACATATCTTTTTGTTTACAGGTGGCCAAAATGCTGAAAGAATACCCGTGGATAGCTTCAGATAAAGCACACTTTGGCCAGCCAAACACACACTATGATTTCAAAAGTAGCAATCCTAAAGAAGCAAGTCAGAAGCTGCAGAAATTGCAGGAGCATAAAGAGAAGTTGGAAAGGAATGTGAACACGAGAGCTATGAACATGCTTTCTGACGTAGAGGAGAGGGTAAACATTCTGTGCTTTAACCTGTAAAGATTGGGCAGGCTGGTCAAATGGTATATACAATACATACAGATTATATAATGTAGCTTTATGTTTTCATATGCTCTATTTCTCAGTACACCAATAATTAAACTAAACCTTCACGAGATAGCAGAAAATCTTTTGCTGGTTATTTCATACTAATCTTAGATCTTTGAACTGTTCATTGGCACACCAGGTTTCTAAGTTACTCATAATCTTGATTTTGGATGGTAAAAAACACTATTTTATTCCTGCCTACCCCAGTTCATCCTAAACTGAAGCATTAGCAAGCTTTGTGGCATCCATTAGAGTATCTGAGAACTATATACTGTATTAAAAGTTGCAGACCAATGTAATAGTCATCTTCAAGCGTGATGGCTTAATGGTGTGGCAGGGTTGTCTTGAATTAATCTGTATCTTCATACTATTCCAGTATTGTCTCAAAACTGCCCCCTGCTCTTACCCTTCCACTGTTCTAGTGCTGTTTTCTCTTATCAGCCTCCAGAAGCATCCTTTCTTCTATGGAAAAGCAAATGAAACATGATTAACTTGGAAGTACAACTTTCAGAGCAGTGTTGTCCTTCCTCTTTGCTGATTGTTGAAAATTCTGATGCTTTAATTAGCAAATAATCCCAAAATGTATGTCCTTCACGCAGCTAAAAGAATGCACTGGATTTTAATCTTGTGGTTAATGACTATTTCATAGCTATGCTGTGTCACAGTGAAGCTGTAAGATTAGCACAAAGTTCATTGAAATCAATCTTTTCTTCTCATTGCACCAGTACAATGACTTAATGAAGAAAAAAAGAATTGTAGAGAATGACAAGATAAAAATTCTTGCAGTTATTGAAGAGCTTGACCAGAAGAAAAAAGAAGCTTTAGATATTGCTTGGAAGAAGGTATGACACTTGTAATTTATCTTCATGTTTTAGTAGAAGACCAGATTTTTCTTAGATTACTGTTTTGCATATTTACTTGGGAAAAATACTTCTGTTTTCAGAACTAATATCCCTGACCTATATTTAAAAATAACAACTTTATCTCTCCTGTATATTCCCACTTTCAAGAATAAAACATGAATTCTCTGAGAATTGTAAATGTCCAGTTAAATCAGCAAAACTACTTTCCTGTTCCCTTTTAGTGCCCACAAAAATTTCATGAAGGTTAAGATATATTGAAATACAGTCAGGTTTTATTTTTGGTACTTTTTTTTTTTAAACCAGTATTTTACCAGAGTTAAAATTTTCTGGTTCTGTGTATCCCTCTACAGTGCAGGGCTGTGGACCTGGAGTACTGCTCCTATTACTGTCAGGATACATAATATTGGGGTAGAGCAAAGTCTGATTTATGTTTTTGTTACCTAGGCACTCTGCCTTTTTATCAGTTCTCTCATATAATGAATTATATAACAAAAGTATAAAATTATCCTTTTTTACATGGAAATCTTTTGACACTTTCTTTTCTGCTGTACGAGCAGAACTTGTACTTTTTGGCCTTTGAGAAAATTGATTTTAACAAAGATTAAATTGCACATAGATGAAGTATCCGTTTAATTATTATTTATCCTGCCTGTACTTAGGGTATCACTGACAAAATGGTACCTTTTCATTGTAAAAATCATGTTTGGCAGAAATTAGTGAGCTGTAATTCAAAAGCATCACACATGGTGGAATAAGTGTGTTTTCAGATAAATTCCTAAACCTAGGAAATTTTAATCTGCATTTATAAAGTTGCACCTCGTCCCATACCTGGACATTGCTTAAGTAAACCTGGGAAGAAAAAGAGTGGGGAGGATGCCAGCATGTACATGATGCTTTGTACTTTTAGTAGTCCATCAATTGGGAGAAATTGCAATTCACCAGTTAATAAATCTGAGTTAGGGCGTAACAGTTTCTGTGGCTGATGGCATAAAGAAGCCTTCCAATACAGCTTTCATTTGATCCTTCTAAAATGCGTGTACGAGGTGTCATATATCCTTTGGTGTTGCTTCTCTCTTCAGTACAGAAAAATAAAGGTTAGTGTTTTCTCACTGTCCTGTGTGTGACATGGAAGTCACGGTGTTGAACTGTGCAAGATGTCTTGAGTGTTGCGCTGCTCGCCACTAAGTTTTTCACTCCTTGTGCTCTTGATCCAAAGCACATTTCATACATCTTTTGTGGTCTGACTTCTAGGTGAATGAAGACTTTGGTTCCATTTTCTCAACACTCCTACCTGGAGCCAGAGCTACACTAGCAGCCTCCAAAGCTCACAATGTCTTGGTTGGTATGGAGTTCAGAGTTGCCTTAGGAAACACCTGGAAGGAAAACTTAACAGAACTTAGTGGAGGACAAAGGTCGGTGAATTCATTTGTTTTCCATTGTCATTGTTTATTTAATTGATATGTCTAACTAATTAAAGTTATGAAAAGCAAAAAAATTAATCTTTTCCCTGTCAAGTCAGGGAACTCTGCCTTCTTCCAAATGGACACAATATTGGAAGGACTATTAATACATTCTGACTTAGAACAATGCTTTACTTAATATAAGATAATAAACAAGATTTTACTCCACACAGAAGTCACAAAAAAAAAAAAAAAAGAATTGAATGGTGAGAAAACCACCTTTAACTCTAGGTAGTACTGACATAATGTTGAATTAAATGGTCCTCTCCTTGAGTTGTAACCACAAAAATCTATATAGACAAGTATTTCCCAATATAAAAGTAGTGTCATGGCAACAATTTTCTTCTCCAGTATCTTCTGTGTAGGCCATGTGCTTCTTTGCAACTTCTAAGGAAAAAAACCTTAACAAACTGAAAAGCAGAAACAGAATTTGGGAAGAGGTGAGACAGATACAGAACTTTCTAAAGACAGAACACAGCAAGAACCAGACATTGAAAAACATCATTGCACAACTCAGAATTGAAAATAGAGCAATAGCGTAATTTTAAATATCATCACCCAACTAATTTGATCTTTCAATAAGAAGTAGTATTTGCTGTTTCTGACAGAAGACTTCACATTTTGAAATGGCAAGCTGTCATTCCATCTCTTCAGAATCATAGCAGTAATATGTTTTTGAGAGAGCATTTTAGAATAATTGAATTGTTTAGGCTGGAAAAGCTCTCTTAAGATCATCAAGTCCAACCATTAACTTAACACTGCCAGGTCCACCATTAAACCATGTTGCTAAGCCCCACATCTATATGTCTTCTAAATCCCTCCATGGATGCTGACACAACCACTTCTGTGGGCAACCCATTCCAATACTTGATAACCATTTCAGTGAAGAAATCTTTGCTAATATCCAATCTAAATCTACACTGGTGTAACTTGAGGCCATTTCCTCTTGTCCTGTCTCTTGTTACCTGGGAGAAGAGGCCAACCTCTACCTGGCTACACCCTCCTTTCAGGTACTTGTAGAGAGCAATAAGGTCCCTCCTGGCCCTCCTTCTGTCCAGGCTAAACAACCCCAGTACCTGCTCCTCATCAGACTTGTGCTCCAGACCCTTTACCACCTTTGTTGCCTATCAAACAATTGCTTTCAAAAGCCAAAGCCTTTCAGATGAGAGTAAATCATAACTTTCTTGTCTCCATACTAGATCATTGGTGGCCTTATCCTTGATATTAGCCATGCTCCTCTTCAGGCCTGCCCCAGTTTACATCTTGGATGAAGTGGATGCAGCCCTTGATCTCTCTCATACCCAGAATATTGGGCAGATGCTTCAAACTCATTTCAGACACTCCCAGGTATGATCTTGAAATTATTGTGGTAATAAAAGGGTTTGGGTTGGGCGGAACCTTAAAAATATCCAGTTCAATCCCCTGCGATGGGCAGGGACACCTTCCACCAGACCAGATTGCTCAGAGTTCCATCTATTATTTCCAAAGGCAAGTATGGCACTGAGGACTCTGAGCTGTTTACCTCTTTTATTCTAGGGATGTGTGTTATATGTCTGAATTATTTCAATTGAAAGCAAGACTGATGATATGGCAATGGTGAAACTTAAACGTTGTTGCTGCACTGGTTAAAAGGGAGCAATAGGGAGGAGTATCTGTGATATGCTCAATGTCAGGCATGACAACATCCTGAATTCTTTTTTCCTAGAGAGTTCTTTAACCTGAGGTTAAAAATATTTCATGTTAACCCTACTGAAGTAATTCAGGCACTACTGGAAAGAATCTCTGTATCATTGTGACCTGTGCATGAAAAAAAGGCAGTACATGTCTCTATTTGATGGAGACAAATAGACAAATAGGACATGTCCATTCCAAATTATGAGAGTGAGGAGGGGAAAATTTGTTACCAGTATTGTAAAATTATTTGACTAGTGTCTTTTGACTAGGTAAGATCCTGCATTCTTTCATAGTTAGTGGCACTGTTTTTTCCCAGTGCCACTGGGAAAAAACCTTCCACCATGAACAGGCATCCTGCATTGTGGACTGTATCCCAGGCCAGGTGCTGGGATACGGACAGGAGTGTCATTAGCTGCAGAAGCAGTGTGGCCTTTGGGTGTACACTGACCTGTGTAGCACATTCTCTTGAGCCTTAGTTTTAGAATATTTTTCTAAGAATTATTACTGAGGTATTAGCCAAATGAAGGAAAAGGAATCCTCTCTTTGGAAGCCTTTTCTAGTGTTGTTTAAAGTCTTTATTTGGATAGCAACATTTATTTTACGTGTTTCTGCTTTGTTTTAGTTTATTGTGGTGTCCCTGAAGGATGGCATGTTCAACAATGCAAATGTCCTCTACAAGACCAGGTTTGTGGATGGTATATCCACTATTACAAGATACAGTCAGATTCAAAACAGAAAAAATGAGCCTGCCCACAAGAAAGCTGAGAAAATACGTACGAAGGAGTAAAGAGGACCTGCAGAGCTGGGAAGTAATAGTCCTTGATGGGCAGTAGCACCTTCTTAAGTGGTCCCTGTTGCTTTTAAAATTTTTTTGAACGTGTTTTAATGTCTTAGCTATTAGTTAATATCTGCATCTTATTAAGAACTGAAATTCATAGGAAACAGTCTGTTCTATTAAGTAAGCTGGACAATTTTATTCCTCTTGGTGTGCTGTAATTCCTGTCATCCATCTGTAAGCATTTACATATAAATATATATAAGTAGTAGCTTTGTAAAAGTAAAACCTTTCAATGAGGAAAATCTGATTCAGCTACCAGTGTTCTACAGCATTCAGAAGACCTGTTGCAAAGTGCAGTAACAATCTTCCTCGCCTGTTGTCAAATCCCAGAGAGAAGTATCATACCAATTGTTGTTGGTATGTAATTGTTTGTTAAGGAGCAAAGCAATCATCAACAACTAACTTCCAAGCTATTTTTACAATTTTCCAACTTGTTGCTATTAAATATAAGTACACAATGTGGTGATGTGTATGCTTTCCTTATAATTTTTCACTGAACAGTGCCTACTCAGAATTAAACGCTTTCTCAATTTTGAACTTACTTGAATGTACCCTGCTGCTTTCACTGGCCAGAAATGACATGTCTGTGGGGCTTATACCCAAACCACAGAAAACCCAGCTTTGTCACAGCACTGCATGGTCTGTGTACGGTGGGTGTATGGTCTGACAGCATTTCTCTTGCCAGATGATGCTTCAGGCACCTGGTGGCCAACATCTGTGAGGTTTGTGCTTGTGTGCTCTCTTCTGCTTACTTCATTTACATCTTTTCCTTCTTTTTCTTCGTTTCAGAATTCCCTTTACAAAAGTACATATAACTGAGGTTGTACTGGGGGGGGGAAATGTGTGCACGTCTCGAGTAATTTGGAAATATTAAAGTTCTTGAATATTACTTAAGTAAGTCTTCAATCTCATGGCCTCATCCACCACATATATGTAACATATACAAGACTGTATATATAATATATACAAAAAATGTGTCTATGTAATACAGACCCATGTCCCCTAACCCTGCCTGGCTGCAGGAGACCAAGCTATGGGTTCAAAAACACACAGTTCCTTCCAGGGCTGCAGAGCCACCCTGTGTTTCCATGAGGCGAGGGGCCCAAGGGCCAGCACGGAGCACAACAGCAGCACACTCTGAATCTGCAGCACGGCAACGCTACAAAATACTCACCGCAGGAGAAAAAACACTACCAGTTACTCCAAGGAACAGGTCATGCAGATTTTATTTAGTTTTACCTTTTTGGTAAGCAGGAGGGTTTTTCTTTCAGTCAGACCATTCACATATTTGGACAGTACAGATTGCAGTGAATTTGATGGAGATCTTGCAACATTAGAAAACTTTTCTCAATATACATCCATTTAAGCAACAGCTTGTAAGTCAGAGCGAGAGTGCTAGAGTCGAGTCTGCGCACTGCACTCCAGGTATACAAAGCATTGCAGCAGCACAAGAAATGCCCGTGCTGGGCAAAGTACAGTGTGTTTTACATAGTGCAATCACTTTTAGAGGAGAAACTCTAGGAAGGCCACATCTATTGATTTTTTTTTTAATCCTATCAAGTTTACAAATGCGAGGGGGGTAGAAATCAAACCTCTGACTTAATTAACTTTTGTACAGGTAGGTTTTGTGTATAGGCACATGCTTTAGAGAGGAGCTCTGAATCTGCTCTGTAATCTCGAGAAAGACATATTGCTTTGTGATTCAGAAAGTGTCATACCGTCTCTAACCTTCCTAACACTCTTGGCCAGAGTTGTTAATCCAGCTGTTTTATAGAGTTCCTAGAATACGCTCTTCCCTCTAGTGTAAATCCCCAATAGAGAAATTCAGGTTGCTATTGACAATGATTACAGTTATTCTACGTACAGTCATTTGACCATACTAGGCATTGCCTCTGAATACTCCAGTCCACAGTGAAAACTCAAATTACCAGAGACATGGAGGCTCTTGCTTTTCTGTTACTGTCACTCACCCATATGAAAAAACCCAAGTCAGACAATGAACTGCTACAGCAAAGCATCACTGGTAATACCTAATACAAAAAAAATAAAGAGCACTCATGACACTACATGTCACGGTAAGCAAGTTTTTAAAGATACTGCAAAATGATTTGCCCAGTAAAATTTTAAAATGTACACTGTGCTCAACAGTTCAAACTACACGTAAACAAAGGCAGCTCCCTGCAACAAGGTGTAAATCAAAACATTATAGCACCAGCTCCCAGCACCAAGGAGTTGCCCACTGACCAGTTCTAGTGTACTATGCAATAGTGCTCGCTGAGGTTTCTGCTACACGAGAGCCACAGTGGGACAGCTCTGCCCATTTCTTTCTGACATTCTCTTACCCGGTGTGCACTTATCACATTCATCCCTATGGAGAGCAAGTCAGACAACAAGACTGTTACAGTACCAGGAAACACTGACTGGGGAATGGCACCTGAGGGGAAAGTAGGTACTGCATACCTGAATCTGAATAAACGGGCATGGAGGAAACGTGATGTCATCTGAGCAATCCTCTCCCTAACAGAGCAGATCTGAAAGGAGCTGCAGACTGCAAGAAAAGAAACAAGCCTTCCTGTGCTGAAAGCCATGAACATAATATTGCCCACACTAATGATTTTATTTCACCGTCAGCAAAGCATTTATCCCCAAAAAGCTGTACACATACTGGTCAGATTATGGAGCAGTGCTATCATCACGCTATCAAAAGTCTGTTGCTATAGTGGTCAGATTTGTCTTTTGTCAGAGGAGGGGGAAAAAAAGGAGACAGGCAGCAGGGCCACATCACCATATAGCAATTTTACTCCCATGTTAATGCAGATATAATCTTCTTAAGTGCAAATTGCTAGAAACCAGCATGACTTGGGCTCTGATAAATGACAGATGATTCAGTTTCTTACAAATATTGACAAGTCTAAATTGTTACAGGTTTTCAAAGCAATAACAGGTTTACGAACAGGAAGGGAATAAAACATTACCACTATTAAAAAAATGTGTCATTTCAAACTTCAAACGCTCTTCAAAAACATATCTAGAAAAGATGTTTTCAGGTTGTTTTTTTTTTAATTTCCTGGAGCTAAGGAGTGTCCATGCAAAACAATTTTGAGAAGAGCAGTGTTCCACCTGGGTACCAACTAGGCTCAACTTTGTCCCACACAGCTTAGTAAAGTGCTCTCTTGTGCATCCTTTGGGGGAAAAAGTTCTCATTTTAAGTTTGGGAGGCCGAGGTTGCCAGCTGGGGAAGGCATAATCTCGGTCAATCCATGCTGAGGTCAGAGAAGGAGGAAGGAGTGAAGTTAACAGTACTCTGCCTTTCATAATGCACACACAACAGGCTGCAAGGGAGGAGCAAGCAGAAGCAGAGGTGGGTGTCAGATGAAACCCTGCCCCTGGGAAGCCACAGGAGTTTAACACAGGCCTCATCAAGGGAAGCTTTTGTTCTCTACAGATAACAAACACCAGCACTACTGGAGTAGACACCAGCTAACAGATCTCTACATACAAAAAATGTGAAAACTAAATATGCTTTTCACTTTCTGTGCTGGTGGTTTTTCAACAATTTTTTTGAAGGACAAAGGGGGTCTGAGTAACATTCTTCTGCCGATTTGAAAAAAAAAAAAAAAGCATCTTGCCCCTGCATTTTTTATGTTGCACACTTAACAAACATTCTAGGGCAGATAGAGGTATTTGCTGATAAAATAACCATCAGCTTAAGAGTAAAAATAATATTAATGGGGAAAAGAATTTAAGGCATTTTTTATTTTGGCCAGGAATGATGCATCCTACAGAGTAATCTTCATTTCCCCACTTGGTTTTCAGACCACTGCACTTTTTTGTTTTTGTTTTACATGGCACTTTGAAATTTATGTTTTACAATTTAGTCAAGATTTTCAAGTGTTTTCTTCAACACAAACGCCCTCTCTTGCAGCTCAGGTCTGCTATCTGATGCCATCGTGGACAATGAACGAATGAGGTGCTCTCTGCTTTCTGGTGTCAGGCTTTCCCACTGTTGAGCTTCTGTGCAGATAAAGACAGACAGACATTGGACATGAACACCAGAAAACAAACAAACAAAAAAAAATCCAAAAGGACATTGCTTTCCCTAGACAGGCTGAAAGAGTGACTGCTTCAACCTTTCACTGGCAGTCCATACTGCGCTTCCAGAAGAACTCAGATTCACCTGGATGCTCGGGTGCCTGTGCTGCCTCCTGCCAGGGAGTCGCGCCTCTCTAGACCAGGCGTCACTGCCTAAGCCTGCAACATGTCAACACAAGGGCCTGAAGAACCAAATGTTTCCCATGTTGCAACTGGCTCATGAAAAAGGCATGTAAGATTTTTACTAGAATAAAGGAAACATGAAATGCGTAACAGAAACCCAAAGGAAAAATCTGCTACACAACAACTGCAGACACATATGACCCTGAGACCTAAGAAGACTCACCCTTGAAGTCAATTCTGCAAGGCTTGAATACTAAATAATAATGAGAAACCAAACTTGACACTGAAAAGGTAAAAATCACTCCTCTGTACTAAGGGGAGCTCCCCCCTCTATGGAGCTTGAACATAACACAGACAGATCTGACGAGACAGTTCTGTGTACTGCATGTGGGACCCTCCTTGCTGAACATTTTCCTCACCAAAGGAATATGCAACAGGACTTTAGAACTTGATATTAGCCTCAGTTACTTCAAGCCCTCTCCTACTTCCAAGTCCCAGCTTCCCCAGAATCGCCCAGTGCTGCAAGCAGAAGGTAAGGCCATCTCTACAGGGCTCCAGGCCATACAGCCAGGTGCCATATTTACCAAACAGTGGCGCTTCCAGGTGGCAAATAAAAAGTCTCACCTTGTAGTTTGGTGAGCAGCAGCTGTATCACAGACAAAGCTTCTGTTCTTATGGATGTGTAGCTTTTGTTTTCTAAGGGATTTAAAGAAAACAGACAAGAAAACCCAAAACCACATTGAGAACCAAATGCACTAACCTTACAAAAAGCAGTCACCTCCGTGATCTCCAGACCATTTTTGATAGAACAGTTCACTAAGCTCTTGTTTGTGCTGTCAGACTGCAGTGCTCTTCAGTTAGGCACATTTGAATGGCAGAAAGTCAACAACGGGAGGCTGACAACTCAACTAAACCTTGTGCATTTCCTCTACCAGAGAGCTACTGTTCCTTACATATTCCAACAGGGAAAAGAATGCTGCCATAACCACAGTGTGACGGTAGACAACTTCTGTGTATAACAGACTGTTCTGGTGAGCTGTACTGGCTAGAAACCATACAAATGTTAACACCCAGCTCTAAATGAGGGTACATGAACCCTATGCCAGCCATCAAGCACAAACTTGTCACAAAAAGTTACTTGTTTTCTAAATTAAAATCTTATTAAGGTGAGGACCCTAGTCCTCATTCCATGAGGACTGATACCTAAAAGATACTTTCCCCAAAGGGGTCTCTGAATTGGTAGCTAGCACTAAAGTAGGTGCTGTCTTTACGCACATCAGAAACAAGACCACATGCAGGTACAAGACTGGGGGCACTACAGTCACGGGACAAGTGGGAACACTACTGAAGTAATGAAGAGGCCCATGACTGTCAACATGACACCGGTAGCACTTGTATCCCCTATATATGGATGCCCTGCTCTGGTAGAGCACAAACTGCCTCTAAGCCTTCGAGCTTCATGCACTGGCTATCTGAGAAAATTTGCAGTATTTTTGGATACTACAATCTTGGATACATAATGCATATGTATCTAAAAAGTCTGAACAGTGGAGGAGAAAAGCTTGTGTTTCATTAAATCAGGAATGGCTTGATTATGTTCTGAGAGGTTGCACAGTCTGCTGTCTGCCCTTCCCTCCTCTCTTGGACCAGACGAATGCATTTCTCTGTGCACTGCACCCTGCACAGTAGTGTCTTGAACAGTGCAACTTCACAATAATCACACTGCAGTGCAAGGAAAGGCTAATGTTACCCCTGACAGCTTACGCTTATTCTGCATTTCCTGTACCACACAAACCTCCAGAGGACAACTGTATTAACAAGCAATCCATCATCCATCACAAACCAGGAGAAGTCCATTTACCTAAAGAATGGGTGATAGAGGAACAGGTTTCCAACAGTATTTCTGTCAAAGCCACGGGGTCAGAGTGCTCCACATCAAACAGCATTAGCCTGTCAAATGCAAAAACAGTCAGGCACCCTGCATCACTGGCACAGAAGTCTGTTCAACTTCGCCAAGAATTCAGTGTCATGAAGTTCATTAAACAGTTTCAAGAAACAAAGAGATGACAAATCACTGAAGTGGATTGTAGAAAGAAGAATTACCCTTGAAAGTAGGCATTCATGGCTTGTAGCACTCCCAGCTGCACTTTCCACGTGCTCAGTTTCAGACGGTCACACATCAACTTGCAAAACTCTTGGCGATAGCAACCTACAGCAAAATAAGGACATCACTGTGTTACCACAGGGCAAGGCAGAAGGAAACACTTACTGGTCTGTCTCCAAAGTGCTCCTCAGCAAGTGACATCAAGCTAATCACTGCATATGACCAAGTCAACATCCCGTAACAAGTGACCCTGAAAATCTTCACATCAACTCACTCATTACAAATGCTGGCAAAAGAAACAGCTGCATTACACACCCTGGTATGCTAATAAAAGCAACCTTTTCCTGCCCCTCTCCAAGTATTCCCAATTTTTCCACCTCGTACCAGCTTTGATGCAAATGTAAACATGAGCAGCACTTAGGCTTCTTTTCATTAGGCAAGCCACCTCACTCATCCTGCATGTCTTTAAACTTAGAACACTTTTGTGAAGTGAATTTAAGACAACAGTAAAGGAATTTTCCCAAGGATGGGTTACTTTGTAGCAAAGCTGTTGGAGCAGCTTTCTCACTGAAGATCCTTACAAGCTGCCAGCAGAAAGATCCTGCATCTTCTCAAAAGCCTCTCCAACTCTGCACATGATCTCCAGGTCCTTCCCTCCTTCTGCTTTTCATTTTAAGAGAAAATAGTTTGCTCTGCATGTAATCAGCTGACTTACGCTGTGTTTCTGGGCTCCTCGGCCAGGCTTTGCCCAGGGTCTCGAAGGCACAGATCAGGCATTCCATCTGAACCTCCTTCTCCCTCATGTCCTCATCCTCTTCATCATGCTTTGGAAAAGCTGCTCCCATGCTCTCCAGAGAGTTCTGTGGAGGCCATGGGGGAAGGTGTGACTGACAGAAGGATGAGGGCAGGCTAGGCACACACTGCAGTGCAGCTCAGTCTTCCCCGGCAGTCTGCACACGCCCGCCCTCGTGCCCAGCTCTGGTCCTGTTGGCAGCCTGCAGAGGGGCACAGCAGGCTCTGTGGCCGGGCTCTCAAACACATGCCTGTGCTACATGAGTCCCACTGGCAGAGCTGCAAGGCTCTGCTGATACTAAACACAAAATACTCTGCACAGCTTCCCAGAAGCCTTTTGCTGCCTGTAGGGCAGCCAGGAATTAACTTTCCATGAGGTAGAAGGGCAGTGCTGGACATCACAGGCAGGACTCTGTCTAGAGAATGGTTGGGCTAATTCAGAATTTGGGCAGCACAGGTACAACCACCCCAGGCCTCATCACAGTCTGGTATTCAGCACCACCAAAGATCTGGCTGAGTGTGAGGAATCATCAGCCCTCTGGGCAGAAGTCTGGCATGCAGCCAGCATCATCAGGACTGTCACCACTTGGGTTTTCTACTTTGAAAGAGAAAACTCAAGAAGTTGAACTGTCACCTTCTTTATCATGGGAAAGATGACATCAGCAAGTTCCTGGAACCGGTCTTCCTTTGTTGCCTGCAACACCCCAGCTGCACAGCGCAGTGCCACCATCTTATACTTCAGGTTTTCTTTACGACATTCTTTCAGGAGAGCCTGGACAATATCTGTGATGGTGGGCTGACCAGGCACTGACTTCTGCAGCTCTGCACTGAAATGCAAGGCACATGGACACTATCACACCCATGTTAATCTCTTCCCAAAATCCACTTCTCCCAGAGAGGAATTAATTCCTCTCTAATTGGCCAGGCACTCAGTTGCCTACCAATAATTGTAACAGAAGTTATACTGTGGAGCTCTTCCTCACTCTTTGTCTGTTCTGTTTTACTTTCTTCTTTTCTCATATGCTTCTAAGGCACTTGCTCCCTCACTACTCTTCTACCTCTTCCTCTCTTTTCCCATTTAAGATCTCCATCTTCCCCCTCAGTCTCTGCTTTCCTCTTAGCAATTGTGGCCTGTCAACATCCCCCTCCTCCTCTCTGAATCAACCATTTACTTCTGCAGGTCTCCCTGAAGCATCACTTGCTCCTCACATGCTGACAGGTGACCAAGATGGCAATGACAAACCTTCTAGAATCTCCTTAGTACCCTATAGGCAATAACACTGTACAACAACCTCCCTTTTGAGATCTCAGATCCTGAGGGTACCACGTCACTCAAGGCACTTACCTACAGGCAGAGACAACACTGGCAATGGCCTTCAACAGCTCCTCCTGCAATGACAAAAGAGACATCACTGAGAAGTGCCACACAGCCAAAATGCACAGTCCTGCTGCACAGGGCAATCCTTCATATTCATTCCCCTGCAACAGGCAGTGGGGAAACATGCCTGTGACACCAGTTTGGAGAAGTAATGCCTGTCTATCTCCTGCCACTCCTGCTGCAGAAGACTTAGCTTTCAATCTGCACTGAACTGGCAGCAGAAAGGGGCCTTGCAGCACCCCTCAGCATATGCTAGTACCCCTCAAGGCTAGAAACGGTGCAGTGGAATTAGTCTAAGTGGGAACCCAACTCCTAAAGCAATCTGAATTTCACTTATCTATCTTCCCAGTCATTTCTGTATCTGCTAAATGCAGGGCAAAAGGCAGACTTCCCTACGTCAGCATTCTTATCGTGCTGCTCTGCAGCACAGAACATTGCATTTCCTGGCTCAAGGGCTGCACGCTGCAGGGCTCACAGCAAACCACAAGGTGACAATTCCCTCTTTACCTTCCCAGTCCAGGTTCTCCCCGGCAGGCCTTGCAGCAGTGCAGAGAGCACCATTCCCAGATGTGGCGGTACAAGGGAGCCTGTCTGTTTGGCAATTGATGCCATGGCAGCTGCTCCCTGAGCTTTCATCTTCCAGGACTGGGACTGCAGAGCCTTCTGGGTGATGGATATCAACTCCTGCAAGTACAGTCTGATCCCACCCTGAGTACCTGCACGTCAAATGGAGGAAAACTGTAATTTACCACAAAACAAACAAAAATTTGATCTTATTAAAAAAAAAACAAACCACATCAAAAACACCACAAGCAAACAAGCCCAACCGTACCCTGGAAAAAACAAAAAACAACCATTTACAGATCTGTTGAGGTTTCTGGCCATGAGACACATCAGAAAGACCAACTTCAGGCAAAGGAGTGAAGAATTCCTCCCAGCCTGGTTGAAGTTGGGTTCTTTTCTAGGAGTTCCAAATAAAGTCTTTGTTGTGTGTTCAGACACCGAGCTCGTTTCAGTCCTCTCATATAGCAGACACTAGACATAATGTTAGCCTGTTTCTAAGAAATATGTCTTTTTTTTTTCTTCCAAGAACAGGTCACTAGAAAACCTTTTTCAGCTCCTTTCTCAGACTTCTGAAAAGTAATCTGGTGACTGAGGAACCAGATCTGAAGTCTAAAAGTGTCAGCAAAACAATACTATAATGCATCCAGATCTTCCTCTATTGACAGAACAGCCCTTCTATAGCACAGATTCATTCATTGAAGCTAAACCCAAAGGTATTACCACAGAGATCTCCAACACAAGACAAAGGCCAAAATCCCCTGTCACTCTGAAGTGTGCAGCAGCCCCTAAAGGCTGGCATCAAAATTCCCAAAGATGTCTAATTATCTGGGCCATATTAGTGACATTCAGTATCTCACAATCTCAAAATACTTCTGACTGTGCCTGTCCATCCTTGTGATTAATGCCTCTGTAATTATTTTAATTAGCCAGAGAAGATATCAAGAAATCTAGAGCAAGGAAGAAAATGGAAACAAGCTTCCCAAATCTCTTACCACGAGAACTCTGTGTTTTCAAAATGGAATTTCAGAAAACATGCTATTTCTTGTCCCATGCTTCCCAGAAAGCTTTACTATTCTTAACGCAACGTACCAGGTACATTTTCCTGCCAAACTTCAGTCCACAGAGTAGAACTCGCTTTCTCTCCTTTCTCTTCTTCAGGAACCTCATGCATTCCAAGAAAAGCCAATGGCAGCACATGCTTGGCATGGTTCTTCAGTACATCTGGGCTGTAGCGTCCCATAGCATGCACAGTTAAAGCACACCCTGCTCTGTAAACTGGCTCTGAAGGAACAAAAGCACATTATGACTGGGAAGCAGGATTATCCTTTTAACTGCTTGGTCTGCCTCTTGGGAAGCAGAGTAATGCATAGTATTGTATAACAATGTACAAGAATTATTCAGACAGTGAAACCAAGCATCACAATACAGAAATATTTCTTTACTAGCTTTTGCTATCACCAGGAACTTTTCCTGCACTGTATGCTGCAAGTAAATACCCCAAAAACAACATACCTTCCTTCTCCATGTACCAGCTGCTGAGTTTGTGCAGCAGCTTCTCAGTGCTACTGTCCCGGGATGTCTGTAACAGGGAAGTGACTCAAATTATTCAAACACTTCATAGAAGACCACCAATAAAAAACCAAAATAAAACCTAAAACTCAACTCACCCTGACTAGATGCCCCATAGCAAAGGCAAAAGACTTCTGCACCACGCTGTTGCGATCAGTCAGGCCACTAAGTAAAGCACTCATAAGTTTGCCTGTTGGAAGAGACTTTACTTTATCAAAAGCATCATGTTTTATTGCTATGGCAAGAATTACAATGGCCTGCATTTCATTACACCGCCTGAATTTATGCATTTTTCCTCACTACATGTATATGGGGTTATAAGTCTGTCTGGTCCTCATGTTTAAACTAGTGCTAGTGTTTTGCACACCTTGATTGATAATGTTTCTATATGCAAGCACTCCAGCTGATCATGCTTTCAGCTTCATTTCTATTTTGCAACAGGAAGGTGATGTTCTTTCTACTATCAGAGGAGACCCAATGAAGCAAAGTCCCTGTTCATGGTCTCCCCATAGCTCAAGTTGAAGGAACAAGTGCATACTGACAGTGCTGCACTAACACAGGCATTGTTAGACTGCTCCAAGACAGTAAAGAAATATTTTTGCCTATTCCTGCTCGGTGCTAGTGAATTCCCTCAACTCCTTCCTCTACCTCTTCAAATTTGTTGAGGTACTGAACCTACTCCAAGCATGCCAATCTCAAACCAGAATGGTAACTTTAAACAGCTCTCTGATAAAAATACACATGTAAAGATCATTCTTGTGCTAAAATCAAGGGAAGAAACACCACAGCAACAAAAAGCACCTTTAAAACCTGGTATTAGAGACAAACCTTACCTGAATAAGGTGTTAAGTCTTGAGGGCACTGTGTGGTTAATGACACAATCACACTGGCACAGCCCCCCTGGAAGATTGCAAGGGAAAACAAAGGTAGGATAAAACAATATTTGCCTCTGGTTATTACTGTTAATACTTGCTGTGGTGCTACCTGCACTTGTAAGACATTATCTAGACCCACTCGGCCTCTATTCTCGTAAGTCAAGAGCAGTAAAAGTTTGCAAAACATGAATGACAAGAATGGAAATAGAAAGTGAAAAAGGACCCACACTCAGGATTAGATAATCCTAGAAGATTTACAGCAATCAAGGACAACCTTCTGCACTCGTCTCACAGAGCACAGCAGCCATGTAGCCTAGAGAAGCTTAGGGCAGCACACATTCAGAAACGTGGTGTAGTGGAGTGGGACTCAGATGTCAAATGACTCCAGTATGTATGAACCCAAGCTGCTGCTTTAAAAGACATAGTCGAAAGAACCATATTTACATTGACACTGCTCTATATTCCCTTCTTCATTTCCAAAAGAACTATTAAAACCACAGATGTACCTTTGTGCCAAGGCCAACTCCACTTTTGATCAGTTCACACAGCCGAGGGACCAACTCTCCGAGGACGGACACATCCAAATACTGCAAGCTCTAGAGAAAGGCAAGAGAGAGTGAGACAGAAAAAAAGAACTAAAAAAAAGAAAAAAGAAAGGTAATGGTGACAGACTTAAGTTGGTGTACTTCTAGCTGAGGCTGCCTCAGCACTGCTGGCTGGTCCTCAGCTGAATCACAAGAGTTTTCTGCATGATGAGAAAAAGCCAACATGAAGTGGCTTCCACCACATACAGATTCTCTTGTCCCCCTTCTCTGCTGAGCTGACCTTGCTAAAACTATCATTTGCTGGAACTCATGTACTCCTGCACTCCAACTCTTCAGGAAGCCTGAAAGTAACACACTAGCGAGAACGAGATGAAAACGGCGTGTGTGTCTTAGGACAAAACCCAACATTTCCCCAACTCTCTGAAACCAGGAAGCTATAACATATCCAAACTAGACAATGAAATGAAACCAGTGAAGACAGTTTTTAAACAGATCGAGACAAACAAAGTATGGTATAAATGACATAAAGGCACAAGAGGAATGTGATTAGCCTAATTTTTAATCTGCTATGCCTAAAATGCCACTGGGCAAAACAGAAAGCCTCATGTTGCCAGCATTCTGTGTAACACACAGTCTGCAGAGGGGAGATCCATTCCCTAGCAAATTCAAGGATCACGCACTAAATGAAGGCAACTATTTCTGAGCTTCCAAAGTCAGATCAACTGTTACTTCCCCCTCCAGCACTGGTATGGTGAAGGAAACTATCCATATAATCTCCCAGTCAGCTCCAGAATATAGAGGAGGTTGCTCATAGGCCAGGACATCTTCACGATACTTCAGGGAAGCCATTATCTCTCCCTTACCCCAGGAAATCCCAATCAATGATCAAGGCACGACAACTGTCCCCCCAGGGCTGGCAGGGTAGAGGCATGGCCTGGAGGAGGGACAGCAGCAGCTGCTCTAGCCTGCAGGTCTGCAGCAAGTACACTTTTACATGGAGCCTTTCATTCCCAACTGCTTAACACTCTATTTATAGAGATCACTTCACCTGACACCAAAACTCCGCTCCACACGCTGTTATGTACAGGAGGGCTTGCTGTTGCTGTTTTTCCTTAAGTAGAGTTAAAAATAAACTGCTCTGGTGGCTACAACTCCCTTAAAACTTCCTCAGCCCTCACATCCTCTACCTGCCCACATGCCCCTGGCTGTGTGCAATACCTGAGCAGAAAAGAGGGGCCTTTTTTGGGAAGGGACAGGTTCTTATAGAGGACAGGGAGTTCTGCCAGGACAGATCCTACAGCACAGCATCTGGGCAGCAGCAACTCCTCCAGCAGCAGGAAACTCTGGTGCCAAACATCACTTGCTGACAGTGATTTCAGTGATACCAGCATTTTCTCTAAGTATCTCCACGATGAAAGTACAGGCAAGGCCCAGATAGGAATACCTAAGGCACCACAAGGCAATGGTTGAACAGCATTTGTGCCTTACAAACAACGACTATCATCAGTTGAACACCCAGGTGAGAAGTTGATTTTGGAGCTGTGGGCCAGAGATGAAGAGAAATGCTAGCTAACATAAGCCACAACCAGCTGAGTCCCCATCCAAAGAAAAGCACTTGAAGGATGCCCTCTCCATCAAAGCAGGCAGGTCTTCAGATGAAGAAACAATCCATCTGACTCCAAATGGAGCCAAAGTTATTCACAACTGATCTGAGGGGCAAGCACTGGTGGCATGATGAGAAGACTGTACGTGAAAAAGAAAGTGGACAGACAGCCACATGGAGATGTGATAATAAAATGAAACCTGAAGAGATATTCTGTAAAGCTGCCATTTCAATTCTTATTCTTCTACAACATACCTCACGCTGGAACCCTTCTGAAATAAATACTTACCATGTTAATGGTTTCCATCATGGGAGATGACTTGACAGCACTAAGTCTGGCACTATCCATTGCAGTCTAAAAAAAACCAACATGAAAAAAACTCAAACAAACGCAAGTGTAAACACAACATGAAAACAGTAGAAAGGGCAACATCAGCTGTAACTCACTACCTCATGCTAAAATCCATTTCAGATGCATAGAGAAAGCAATTATGCCTACAGACTATGAATGTTTCCCCTTCAGAGGCAGATGGATGTTCTAGAGGGAGGGAGAGACGGAGGGAAAACAAAAGGAGCAAAAGAGATAAAATCCCACACTGAACTCATTCACATTGTTCACTCCCTGTTCGTTTGCAAGGGCTAAGTTTGACCCTCTTCCCTCTCACAGTGAAATTAACTAAATTTGCTTCTAGTCAATGGGTTTCAATCACTTTCCCAGAAGACTGGGATTGATTAATACGGTTCTTTGACAAAAATTAAAGGACACAGTGCTGCCAACATCCACCTCCAGCCTACAGTGCTATGGCACACCTTCCAATTTAAGTTATATGAAGTCCTGAAGTTAATTCCTTGGGAAAAACAGCAGTGACATTTAAGAACAGATAACTAAGATTTCTCTTCACTTTTGTGAACATATAGTGGTTTAGGGAATACAAATAATCCCAATCCTTCAAAAAAACTCCCGCATTTGTCCAGCCATATTCTGTGATCAAACTCTTTAGTAACTTATTAGCTATTTTTCTCTGCTTTTTGAATACCTCTCTACCAAATCTGCTGATTTTCCGTTCACTGAATGAAAATTAAATATTTGTTATCTCTGTTGATACTTTCCCATTATAGCTGCACTTACTTTCTCTTGATCTGTTGCAGAAAGACTCAAATAATTGAGGACTTGAGGCTCCAGCACACTCAAGGATTCCAACAGGGCTGGGATAAGTTTTGGTGCATGAGGTTTCAGCATTGACCCAGCACTTTTACTGATCTTCACAAGAGTGTTAATGCTGGAAAATGATTAAAAGGAAGGTCAACAGAGGTACTCACAGACTGATATGAAAAGCCTCTCTGATCTACCGTAATCCAGATATACCAACATAAATCTTCCTTCAAACAAAACCATGTGTACTTTTTTGCTTAAGCAAAATTATTCCCTAGCCCTGAGCTTCCAAGGGATGTTATGTTATATTTTGGCCAGAGATTGTTTACTTTGGCCCTGGAATCACAAAGGTAATGGGTAAAGAGGCAGCACTGCAGACAGATGTGGGAAGAAATCACACACCCTCATGTTTTAAAGAAGCACTGGGCAAAGTTACCTTGAGATGTCCACTGTCTCTGCCCAAGAAAAGACAAATTACAGTAACCTATTCAAATTCTACTAGTCAGTTTCAGACTGATCACATCTCTCATGCTGCATTTTGATAAACGGTTTTCATATCTTCAAAAGGAATGAAAAAAGTTCAAGAAATATTCACTATCATTTGTTAGAAGCCTTCTAGTTTTTCCAATAATTATTTTTGTGAAGACCAGCTAGCTACACTCCAGCTCGGAATTTTCCAGTTTTTCTGTCCTTCAGTCAAAGGAAAGAATAAAAGAGGTTACAAATTGACAAGCATATGAAGTCCCTACACATCAAGGGACATTGAACTGTTACAAGACATAAAATGTATTTGAACAGTGTGACCAAATGCAGTCACATCTTGGATGTGAACTGTCAATACTCACAAGCACTTGTGAAATCAGACACGGCTGTTTGAAGAACCATGGGACTTTCTGTTTGCAACCAGAACAGATATACCAGTCCCAAAGGACAGCCTTAGCACAGCACACTGCTTGTGGATCAGCCTGCCATTTGCACAGGGAGAAAAGAACTTCCTGCTGGGAACTCAATCTGTGCATTTGTAGAGAGGCCACAAACTCCCAAAAGACATGCAGAGTTCTCAGGTCTGCTGTTTAAACTATGTGAAAAAAGAACTCAGCAGGAAAGCTCTTTTGGGGAGCAACTTGTCACTCCAAACACAAAGAACATTCTGCAACTCAGGTGAATAAGCTTGGTGTCTTTGGGGCAAATCATGACCTGACCCCCAGGGAATCTACATGGTGCAAAACTAACCTGAGAGATCGGACTTCAGCAACAGTGCTTACTATTCCTTTGTCTAGGAGGCAAGGGAGCAACACAGCTATTGTCTTCTGACCTGCTGCTCCTTTAGCGGGATCACACATTTTCACACAGACCTGGGGACAGGTGAGAATCAGTGCTGCAAACGTGTACAAACCTCCCCCTCAGATTACTTCCTTCAGACAGAAGAAGCCAACAACAACTAGACAAATTGCTCATAGCCAAGCCCAGGCTCTGTTACACCTTCATCTTCTCTCCACAAGGTAGTTAAGCCCTAAGACTCATTCCTAAAAGGGGTTTCAACTAAAATCAACTTCCAGAAAAGGCAAATTCAGAGCCTAGCAGGCCTTGACCTGAATCTGGATGAAGAGATGAACCAAATGGCCTCTCAGTTGAAGGACAGCCTATCTCAGCCACAGGAATCAATCATTCCACACGGCAGAGCAGCAAGTCCCAGATGAGAACAGATTCTGCAATCGCAACATTTCACAATATTTTGGGACCAGATCCTCACTTGCAGCATTAAAATGTCATGCATTATGAAGACTGTGATTTCAAACACAGTGCTTTCAATCCACTGCCACCAATATGACTTTTTTAGAGGATTACCAAACAAAATATTAAGTGATATATGTGTACTACACCCAAACACCTTGTCAGTAACAGCATCACAGAGAAGCCCATATACAATTACTCTGTTTCATACCAGTGAAATACCATCAGGCTTGGTCAACTAGATCAGTCAGTCTTGGTAAACTGTTGAAGTTATAGTAAGTTTACTTAAATTCCACCCCCAAGTAAGGAAAACAAAACCATCAGAGGAAAAAAATCCAGTTTATTACATCCTTCCTTTGCTCGTATAGAACTTAACATCACATTACCCTCAAGCAGCAGGACTTCACTAGGCATCAATAAAAGTACAGGGGAGTATGTGGTGATGCTTATTATGATTGCTTTCTAGGGGACTGTTCAGTCTTTCACAACTGCATCTTACACGAGAGATCCTTTCAAGACAACAGTCTGTGGTAAATACTGTCTGTGGTAACTCCTGACATCAAAACCATACATGTCTTGTCTACATGTGCATATGACAAAATTGTAGACTTTTACCTTGCTTAAGGTTTTTAGGGCTAGTTCTGCTGCCTTTCGCACAGTCTCCTGAAAAAGAAGTCAACAATCATTTCTGTTATTTTTATTCTTCTAAAATGATTCACATTAATTGATAAGCATTAACAGCCGTACTGACAAGGCTATCTTCACGGCTTAATATAAAGTATTAATATCTTTAAAAGAAAGTATTACAGCATTGTTAAAAGAAATTCTAGTTTTGGTCCATGTGAGTATCTCGCACAATCAATAAATTAACAGAGCTCAAACCTGGAAGGACCCAAAGACTCTGACTTCATATATGCAGTCATTTCAGCACACAAGCAGCCCAAAATAAATGTTTCTATATTCAAAATTAAGCAACTACTCAGCAATTCTCTTATATCAAGGAAAAGTCCCAAATCACCTAGCATAACCACAGCAGGAACAAAACCCAACACTTCAAACATACAGAGAATTTCCAAGGTGGCATGGAAATTTTACTTGGAAGGAGTATGAATTTCTAGTCTGCTTAATACTCAAAACTCCCATTGGCTTCAAGCTGACTTGTCAGAGAATCTCTCTTTAAACACCTCAGAGCTTGATCACTGTACTGTTTGTTGAAGATTCCTATTCAATTCTCAGTTCCATTACCTTAATGTCATCTTGCACTCTGAACAGGACTTCCCAGATCTCTGGAAGCTTGTCTATGATGTCATCCAAAGGTCTTCCTCTTAGTAAGTCATTTAGCGCCAGGCAACTGCAAACAGGGAATTTTATTTCTTTCACACAGTGTTCTTACTTGACATAGGTGTATATACAGAGATATGCTTAAAAATAAATAGCTTTAAAAAATGAGAACGTTTTCATATTCCTTACTTTCCCCAAACCCTAAATCAACCCTGTTACAAGAACGTCTCCTTTAGCTGAGAAAAAAATGCTCAGTCATTCAGGTAAAACCTGAAACAGCAGACAGGAAGTGAAAAAAGTTGCTGTGGTGAAAATTGCTACTGCAAACATTCCAGTGACAAAACTGTATTAGTCTTCTTTAAGCATAGGATAAGAAGAAACCAAAATGGTATAAAGTATGCAATTGAAATTAAAATGGAGGTTTTCAATACAGTGTGGCTACAAACCATTAAAAACAAAAAGCAGTTTATTAAAAATGGCATCCTGCTGCCAAGTACATAATTGTCAGATTGACAAGGTTTTCTAAGAGAAAGCATTATTTCAGATTTAAGGACAGGCAAGAACTAATAACCAGAAAACTCATTCTTCAGAGAATAAGAAATAAAAAATAAAATAAGCAATAAAAAATTTCAGGCATATAGCTTCAAGTATCAGACTTCCAAGGGCAGGCTACAAGGCTGGGCTCTACCCTCATGAGAGGATGTGTCCTCTTTTCCCCCTCAACTTCTTCAGGTTGACTAGTTTATGGTGAACAAGAATTGAGTTCAAAGACAAATCTAATCTTTTTCCTCGCAATACCTGGATTCTCTGATCCTCCAAAGACTGCTGGTTAGGTTACTGATCAAATCCTCAAGAATTTCCTTCATGTACTTATCAACCTATAATTAAAAAAAGGAAAAATCATGAAGCAAGTACAGCTATGCATCCTTGTCCTGTACTCTGTAAAAAAAGAGTCCTTTTGGACAACACAACCTGCTTTCAGCCACATCAGATGAACTAATGCTTGCCAGTGCTGTGCAAACTTTCTCTGACTGTGCTTTAGACATGCCTTTCTCTGCATTGCTCAAGTGCTTAACACTGTGAAAGATGCAACAAGAAAAGTCCCCAAGGCCTTTATCAACTGAACTGTTAAAATGCAACACCAAAATTGTATTTACTCAAGAAGCAGTTGTACTTTGATGAGGGATCAGAATTAATGACTTCACATTAAGATCAGCTTTCCTAGGAGAAAAGATTGCAAACCCAATTCCAAGCCTCGCAGAACCAGAGCAAGGGCATCTTGTGAAAAACACTTATTCCTGAAATAAACCTGTGAGGAGTTCTCAAACGGATGGAATAGCCTCCATCCATGGGCTTCCTCCCACTTAAAAACTGAAGAACTATATTTAGATGCTCTTGCTTTAGGAAGGCATCTTAGGCCATAAGGATTCCTGAAGAGCTTCTCACAGGCAGTATCAAAGCAATATCAAAGTGGAAAGACCCCATTTTAAGTAAATCATAAATTTTAATGCTGGCTGCACAAACAAGGTCTGGAATATCCTTTCACATATGAGAGACGGTGCAAAACCTCTGCACAAGCTCCAGCTCATCCATGGATTCCAACACCTCCTTTCCAGGGCAGTACCTCACCCCTTTCTGCACAGCCCCTCCTTTCACAAAATGCACCTGTCCCATGAGGATCTCTGATACACTGCTGGCTGGCAGCAAACCCCCTTGCTGCACTTTGCTGGTCACTCACCATCGACTTGTCTGTGACCAACGCATTCCAAATGCTGGTCATTGCCTGTCGAATGCCCAGGTTGGGGTCAAACTGGTAACGGTAGAGCCGGGGAAGAAGCTGGGGCAAAAATGGAGCCAGCTGCTCTCCAGCCTTGGCAGCTATCACATTGAAACCAAAAGCTGCTCCCTGAAATGACAACAAAATAGTATTTGCTGAAACATTGCTCACTCCCTCAGTTATTGCTCCTGGGCATACTACAGTCGGGGGCAAAGTTAACTGACATAGTTCAGATTTAGACCAAATCAGAAGGACTAGAATGGTACTAGAATTAGCCCATCCTCACTGCTACAGTACCACAGTGATCTCAAGCATAGAATCACACTCAGCAGACAACATACTACTTCAAAACTTTCTTCCAACCTTTATTTCAAGATACTGATTGATCTCATTTGCAGAAGCAGTACTGGTGAATTAAAACTATGAAGATTTAAAAATGTTCTTCCAAAAGAGATTCCTTCTTGGCAAAACTGGTGAGGGTGAGCCACTGCTTCCTTACAACTCTGCTGCTTTAGAAGAATTAGAATAACTTACCAGCTAAAAAATCAAAACCAAAACAACCACCTTATTTCTAAAACCTGAAATTTCTGGGGATTATAATTTTGCATCTATATTTACTTTAAACTTAAATATTCTTCTATGATCTTTTCTTTTTTCAACACTATCAGTTCCACTGTCATTTCTAATACAGTGGAAATGATGCCTGTGAAGTCCCATGGGATTTGGCAGGATAGCCCAAGAAGAAATTACTCAATGAAGGCAGTGCAGTGATTGCCTCTACTGACTTCATATTTTCTGACTTGCAGTGTCAAAAGCTGCCACTCAAAACCCCCCACTAAGGACTTCACAGGACAGGATGCGTTGTTTGGGTTAATCTAGAAAACAGCAAAAAAGACACATTTTCAGTTAGGACCACTGCCATGAAAAGCAAGAAGTTGCAGAAAGTGTAAGGAAAAGTGAGGTATTGGCTGCAAGGCCCTGAACAGCATGCTCTGTCTAGCTTTTGGTGGGGGTTTAGGGCACCTAAATTTCAACTTAAAAGATTCTGCAAATTCTTCAAATACCAAAGCTCAACCCACATCTTCTGAGGGGATTTTCTTGACTCACCCTAGCTGGAGAAATTCCACAAGGGTCAGGAACTTAACTGTGCTCCTGTGCTTTTGAAGTCACAGTGCAAAGAGGGAGGTCTTAAGAGATGTGCTGAATTGTCAAACTCTGGATGAAAGTTAAAGCTGGGACTTGTTTTTTGCACTAGGTGGTGTTGTCAGAGACTCAAAACAAGTTCTTCCATGCTTTTGTAAAGCCAGTGAAAAGAGTACCCCCATCAAAGCTCTGAATAGTACACTTAAATGTTCAAATTTACAATGCTCCTTTTTCTACCTGGAAGTGGATCCAACAGTATTTCGGCTTTGCTAAAGCTCCTAGATGCTTTGAAGTATCTAAACTTGAGTTTAAAAGGGATACTTTTGACAACAGTGCTTTTTAGTAACTTGTTGCACATTACTTTTTGCTCTGCCTCTTCAGATAGCAAAAATCACTTTCTCTAGCATCCAAAAATTCATCCAGTTTTGAAAATATTGTCACTGTTTGAACACATTAAGGACTGTCTTTCTAAAGACACTCAGGAAATAAAAGGATCTCAGTTGATTCAGAGGGGAATGCAGGATTACATGAACACTCTGATACCGAAGATTTGTTTTAAGAATTTCAAGTAATCCAAAATTTTTTCCTCAGGCTGCTAAATTTGGCTTGGACTGATACCAAAGCAACAACACCCTCCACATGCAGTCATCCATAAATCATATAACCAGAAATAGAGAAATGCAGTTTTGTTTTCAGAGTTCACAGTGGGAGTGGAAGTCGCATGAAAGCACAGCATTACCTTCCGAGAATTCCACATGGCATGATGGTTGGCCAGATTCATGAATTTGTACACTAGGTCTGGCTGATTGAGGTCACTAGCCAGTGAACAAAGCTCCTTGTAGGTAGAAAGACCTTGACTTTGAAAAGCAGAAGGGAAATCAGTGTTAGTACTTCCAGGTACACAAATGCTACAAAACCTAAGCTATTTTCAATTCACACCCTAAAGCAGGCAGAGAAAGGTAGGTATCACATTTGTATCACACAGAAATAGTTACAGTAACTTAGAGAACAAGAAGAAACAAAAAGTTCAGGAAGCAGATTTTTAAGGGAATTCTGTTTCAGCATGACTGTCTCTGTCATTGAGACTGTCAGCAAACTTACCCATCTGGGGTTTTACTCAGACCTCCCTGAAATACCACAGTTTCTCCAGTCATCTCGTGTTTGGCTCTGACAGAAAAGAGGCCCAGTATTAGCATTACCAAACTCTTCACTTGAATACACTCCACACTACAGAACAAGTAATTTTGCTTTATTAACTCAGTAACTTCACAGTTGTTTCAGTTCCAATCCCACAAAAAACATACAGGTGTGCAAAGCTACACAAACTGTAAGGAATGTTATTAACCTTTATCACTTTAACATTAAGGAGACATTGCAGCAAGGGAGAGTTTTGCTGTGCAGTCAGAAGGTAGAAAGTCAAAATACGGAATGATGGCTTTTTAGTTGTGCCCACACATGAGCCATATAATGGACAACAAATCTCTACACCAAAAAAATACCATTTCCATTCATCGTATTTATTCCTGCTTACCACCACTGAATCCCTACACTCCAAGCCTAGGTTTTTATCATTCAGCAGCCAAACCCACACCAGGTTAGACAGCAGAAGTCTATTAAAGAGCATTTCCAACACTGACCAACATAATCTCTAGCCATGAGTCTTGTAAGACCACTGTTATTCACACTAAAGCTGACAAGTGATCATTAACAACACTTCCTCAGCAAAAGGTACTTTTCAGCACAAGCAAGTCCCCACTCCTGCAACATTCACAATGTGCAGTTGCTGCAAGCGGTAATTGTTCTCTGTAATTACACAATGCAGCAAGCAGTAAATCTAACCAAATCCCCACTCATTTGAACTGCTTGAATCAGGGCTGACACATTATTTTGAAGCTTTGTTTAATGGAACAAAACCAGAACAACTTCAGTCACAAAATACTCAAAGCTGAATTAAGAAATGTCTCAGTTTGACTCTCTGAGAATGGATCTTGGCTTGCCCTTGGCCCCAAAACATCTCTTTCCACACAAAAAATAGGCATATTTTTATTCTCATCAGACACGTAACTCAGTGCTCCCTCACTGGGTTCTGAGTTCACTGTACCTTTTCCCAGTCATAAGGGTATCAACAAGCGTAGTGACTAGCTCTTGCTGATCCTGTTCACTTCCTAGTTCATATATCAGCCCAAGACCTTTTGAAGCAACATCTTGACTAAGCTCTGCAAGAGATTTTACCAAGTAAAATTCAAGATAAGCACGTAAATTAGCAGTACACAAATTTCAAAAGCAAGGTTTGACCAAAATCAGAATGTAGCAAACACAGCTCTGTGCTGCACTTCACTGCTCTCCATTTCAGTGCAGATCTAGTCTGTCAAGACAATAAACTTTGCGTTCTGAAGCAGCAATTTGTTCTGAAGGCACAAACCAAATCAAATTAGGTTACCCCTTCACATAAGTATTGTTACTGCAAGTTTTGGAACAGCAAGGAGAGTTCCAAGAGCCATAGGTATTCTGACATGCTAGTGGCACCTGAAATCATTCACGGTAATACTCTCTTCAGCTTCAGTGAGCTTTGCATAGGCTGCGGACGCCACTCTTCCACTAGCTGCCATGGGTAGTGCTGTAAGCCAAAATGTGCTAGCTTGAAGAGGTCTCAAGAGATCCTGAACATGCAGCTCCTGCTCATGCTCATCCTGCTGCCCGTAAGAGAGCAGAAGTAACACCACTTCTGTTACTACAGTCTGAAGGTGCAAATGCAGTGTGCTTTTTAGGAAACACACAAAAAAGCTGTGCTTCTTATCTCTGCATGTGATGCCTAGGGATCACTCCTATTAATGTAAGAAATGTGAAGTTTCTAGTCATCTTTTAATGCTGGCTGATAGAGTGTAATTGACTTTCTGCCTGTTCCAAAATTCCCTCCAGCCCGACGGATGACCACCAAAATACACAATTCTTAAGATACAATAGTACTTACCATCACTATCTGACAGAATTGAAACAAATGCACTCTGAATATCCTTGAGATGAGACTGTAAGATGAGAAAAAAGGACATTATTTTGGATACTTTGTTTAGTCTCCAGGCAAGTTTCCAACAGGTAAACAGAGGCTACTATATCACTGGAGTTGCCTATTTGAGCTACACCTATGACAAGAACTGCCCTTCTTTCTAGACAGACAAGTAGCAGCCTGACTGCCATTCACAGAAGATAACAGTTAATTGTCTAGCCCACCATATACGTATTCCATGCCTTTAGTAAACCACGTATTTTCCTTTTTTAATACTACGCAGCAATGCATCATAAATCTGGCTTGCAGCCAGATGGGGCTTTCTTCATCCCCAACCTGGTGAGTTTTACCGCCTTCCTACTAGGCACACTGTTTAGACAGTGCAGTATGTGGCAATGTTTTATATGTAACAGCTTACATTCGCAAAGCAACCTGTCCCAAAGCTCTTTATCAATACTGGGAGAGTATAAAATGGCTACTTGGTGCCATCACAGTGCATAGTACCTCTATGCAGATACAGGACATTTTGGTTGAGAATGTTTTATTTAGTCCTTGTATAGGACTTTTCACATTCTCTCATTACAGACAAGCGCTTGAAATATGAGGTTCCTAAAGTGTACCAAAAGAAACCACAGTATATGAAGCACATAACTGCTCCTAGGTACCAAAGTTGTGATAAACACTGTGAAACAAACGAGTTCAGTTGTTCTTCTTCCCCTCCTAGACCTCTCTTAAATATTTTCCACACATAAATCCTAAACACTATACAGATAGCAATCTCTTCTTCCCAAGGGAAGATGTACTGCTACTGCATCTTACAAAAGCTATTTACACTGAACTTACTCTGACTTGGATGCAAGTCAGATGTTTACAAAGGTGACAAACACCTTTGTTCATCTGCCAGATAATCTGTTCCTCTGGAAACAAAAGATAGGCCATGTCTCAAAAAGACCTCAGTAAGGACTGCACCAGCATGGGCAGAAAAGATGCAATAAAAGTGAAGGGGAAGGAAGACACAGAAACAAGATGAGATGCAAAAATAGGGCAAGGAGCCAGTGCAAGGAAAAGACATATTTCTTACCTTAATTGCTTTGTGGGTGCTCAGCTTCTTCACCAATGACAGAAGCCAGATGCAAGCTGCCTGCCTAACATGTGGGTTGGGACTGATGATATGCTTATTCAAAATAAGGTCTAGGACCCAGGGAACCACGTCATTCACTTTCAAATCTATATGAAAAAAAATAAAGGAGGAGCAGGGGAAGAGCTTTGAGAATCATCCACATCCATTTTAACGTCAAAATAATGAAAAACCTAATAAACCCAAAAGTACTCTGGTGACACTTTAATCTCTGCTTATTTAGGAAGTCATTGGAGTCACTGGGAAAGTTATAAGAGTAGAACAAATAATAGAAATAGAGGGTCCCAACCCTTCATGAACACGTTTCAGAGCCTGTGGCCAGGAAGAGGTACCATTCACATTGCCTAACACTCAGGGCACTACTTTTCGTTTTTTGTTAGGACTCAGAATCTCTGGAGCAATGGCGAACTTTAATTTCTACCACATGCTCAGCTTTGTGTACACTAGACACCTAAGACCACTCTCACAAAATTAAAATGTGTTTGCAGGTCTGAGGCTGATATTTACAGTTGCCTGATTTGAAGTTAGCACTTTGTCACACTTGTATTTCAATGGGTACAGAATTTTAGTACTTAAATAAAATTTCTGCATTTACTGCATGTAAATTTCACTTAATTGTATCACTTGAAGTTGTTGGAAAACATTCGCAATTTGATTTTATAACCCTATCTTCCTGTTTAGGCTTCAAAATGGTATTTTAAAAGATTTGTGTATTAAAACTCAAAACTAACTCAACATGGCAAACAAAAAAGAAAGAAAACCCCAAATACGGAGTTAAGTGGCAGTGAATTACATAAGAAGCTATTTAAACAGGCCATGAAATAAAGTCTTCTGCCCTCTGAGCAGATGGATGTGAAGAGGTAAAACAAGCTGTATATAACCACAAACACAAAACCTCTCTTGTGTGTTCTGCTATAAATCAAACACCACAGAAATGACGCTATGGAGCCCAGTGTTAGTCCAGACATTTCCCAACCCAGCCCCTACATTAGGAAGGCCTACCTGAAGGAGGGACATATTCCTCCTCTGTGACTGTCCATGCATCCCGTGCAGCCACCGAGCTGGTTCCAACAGCAGCACTGGTAATAGCTTCACCAACAGTGAACTGCAGCTCTATCTGTTTGGCCTGAAAAACACATCAGAGCATCGCTGACAGTACTAACTAAACACACACCAAAGCCTCCAGCACGTAATCCACAAAACCACAGTCTGTTTCCCCGTCCCAATGTTCAGCACCAATTTACAGTAAGATCACTCTTCTGGTGAGCTTCTGAGACTGGTGGCACCTCAGACCCACTGAAGCTGATGGAAAATGAGGCAATGCCAAACTGTCCAAATTGAATGATGAAAGCTAAAATTTCCACAATTTTTTTAAAGCATTCTTTTGACAAAGTATTCACTAGTCTCTGCAGAAGTTCAACTTGGTGAAAAGAAAGAACTTGATAGACAGAATGAAAATAAAACCAAGTTAAAATGATAGTGATAAGTGAAAATTACTACGGCTTTATTATATGGGTAGTATTGAAAGAGTTTCCTGTCATTCCATCCAAAAGCCGGTCTCTTAAAAGATGCAGAAATGTGTTTTTCACATTAAAAGAATTCAGATGGTACTTGTTTTGCTTCACTGTCCTCCTTACACTATTCTCTGAGCCTTCAGGAACAGGATATACCACTTTCTTGTCATTATTTATGATGAATTTTATGTTATAAGAACTGATTTCCATAACTGCTGAGTACCTTCCAGATTGCTTTCCTTATGCTCTAGAAGCACAAAATGCTCAGGCATTTGGTGAATCAAGCCCTTAATGTCCTGCAACCTAAGAGAAATAGGTTTTTTTCAAGTACACCTTTTATAAAGAAAGTTGTAATGTCCCCATGCAGTTACAGGAGAAAAACAGTGCACCCAGAAACATCTTTTGATGTTTGGGTACACCATATTCTCAGTACTCTTAGTGTTCTAACTATAGCGATAGGACAAGTGGTTAATGCCTTCAAACTGAGAGTAGGTTTCAATGGGCCATTAGGAAGAAATTCTTTACTGTGAAAAGTGTTGAGGCACTGGAAGAGGTCACCCATAGATGCCCCAACCCTGGCAGTGTTCAAGGTCAGGTTGAATGGGGCTTTGAGCAACTTGGTCTAGTGTGAAGTGTCTCCAACCACAGCAGAGGGGTCAGACCATCTTTAAGGTCCCTTTCAACCCAAACCATCCTATAATTCTATGGTTCTTGCTTGTTTGATCACATCAGATTGGAGGACTCAGCAAAGCATGCCTGATATTCAACAGCCACTTCTACAATACAGAATCCTATATACCAGCAAGGAAGAAAGGTAAAACAAGCTGTAAATGAAGAACACTAAAAAAGCTCCTTTTATTTAATTTTGTTATCTGGCGTACTACAGTATGTATAGAAGCTCTGAGGTACTGTGAAAGAATGTAGTGCACTACAATGATGCATTTAGATGGACAAGAGATACATATATTCCTAGAAGCTTCTAATTTGAGTGATTCATATTAGCTGATGTAGTTCAGATAAAGGTGTATTTATATTACCTACTGTCAGGGTGCCTTTGAAGGCCAAAGTACAGGCCTAAGGCTTCATTAATATAAGCTCTGGAGAATTAATATATACCATGTGCAAAAAAAAAATCCATAAGCGTCCTGAAGGGGAACGAGTATTTGTCTCAGACTGAGGCAGAGACCTGGACTAGCGAGTTTTTAAACTGTGGCATAAAACATTTTACCAGCCCAAAGTCTACCTCTGCTCTCTACTTAAAGGCAGTTTTAAAAAACCCAGAGACACCATTACAAAAAGACAACTTCCCCCTTTGCAAACCTGGCTCTAGAGTACATAAAAAGTATCCGAAGAGAAATACTCACTGTAATATAAAGGATAATACATCGATAGTATCTCACCTCCACAGAATCCATTAAACCCTGCAGCAGCAGTTTCTGGTGGGGAAAATCTTCGTCTCCCACTGGGAAGTAACCAAGTGTTTGTATTGCTCGTTCCTTCATCTTAAATACAAACAAAAAATAACACCATCGTATAACTTTTCTCTAAGTCCAGAAGATGCACCTTAAACCCACTATTTCTCACCCTAACTGAAGTTTCACTCAAGGTATCAGAAGTACAAGCAAGCGGCTTAGATCAATCACTGCACCTCTTTTCCAAAGGAGATCAGAACAAATGTCCTGTTACCTTTGAGGATTATTTGCAGGTAAAAGAAGATACTCCCATTTTTATTGAACTAAAATTAAGATCATTCATAATTTCATCCCTTAAGCCCCTACTTATGACTACAGAAAGCACAAGTGATCAGTGCGAGACAATATTAGAAAGACCCTGACCCTAACCAACTCACTAAAGCCAACAAAAAGCCTAATTCTTTTAAAAAACAAGGCTGAGTTCAGTGGATAATACATACACCTAATGAGCATTCAAGAAATGAACAGGAATCATAACCATCTTGCCTTATTTGTTTCCTTGCTGGAAGGGATTCTGGCCAGTAAGTTTTCAACAAGTTGCAGCTTTGTAAATCCTGTTCCTTCATTGGGAATTGGCAAGGGCCCATTCCTGCCAATCTCCCCGAGAGCCGTACAAGCACCCGCCACAAGGAAGGGAGAGGTGCTGTCCAGAAAAGAACCTACAGGAAAAAGCAAACCAGGATGACTCAATTTTTGTACTATTATTATTACTATTATTATTATTTAGCAGTGGGCAGGCACTTGTATTTTACCCATGCAAGTAGCAAAGCATTTATCTCCTCTACAGCTGGTAGGAAGCATTAAGCTAGAAAAAAATCAAAGTGAAAGGAGACACTGAAAGGAATCTAGGCAACAACACCACTCCTGATTGTGCTGTGTTGGTCTGCATGTTACAAAGCCCACCTAGGTTTTGTTGAAATGTCTATACATCTAATCAGATTACATTCTTACAGGCTGTAAATTCTATCACAAAAATTGAACTCAAGATTACACTATCTGTGGGCTGAGTTCTAAGAAAAATCCTTAGCCTGAGGTAGATTAAAAAAACCCAACTGTTACATGCAGCAAAGTCTTAGGCAGGAAGTTACCTATTGTCTCTGTTGTCGACTTTATAAGTTGTTCTTGTTCCGGCATGACTGCAGTGTTTGGTTGTTCTATGTCATGTAGCTCCATTGTTCTGATTTTCCCTTTGGCCAAGTACCTTCCTACTGTAAATCCCAAAGCCAACAAGGATCCATGTTGGACCTCCGGGCTCTACAGACAACACCAACAGTGCAAAAAATCTCATTTTCAAAGTAAGTAACACTTTGCACAAAGCACTGATTTAAAAACACATATGGACGGACAAGCCAGATCAGAAGGCACCCTGAAGAATGCAGAGCTCTAACACATAATAAAACAACAGAGAGTTTGATATTGTTAGTACTCTCTGATGAATGGAGTTCTTCAAGATTAATTAACAAAACTTAAAAAGATATTTAGGAGCACAGATTAAGAATTTATCACCAGCACTCACATGCCTAAAGCTACCATTTGGTAGCTACACATAAAAACCCAAAACAAACACACTCTAAAAACCGGACATACTCAGACTAAGGGGACAAAACGCAGTCTTTGGTAAAAAGCACTAGAGGGGAATTGCCCTAGGTTTGCATTGTTAAGAATGAGAACACACCTGGCCTATAATGAAGGCAATGCCTGTACAGTTTGGCAGGCCACAAATGATGAAACCTAATTAATACCATTAAATATCAAGAACACCAATGTCTCCAACGCTGAGTTGGTGCTGGAACTATTTAGTGACCATGGTTATTTCTACAGCTGAATTCTAGCAAAAGGATTTTGTGGAGAAACAAGGCTGTGAGACTCAAATGCTACCTAACTGAAAAACAAAACAAAGGGAAGGGTGCAGGGGCTTAAGCTTGGATTAGCTCCTATCTCCTGTTTTTTAACACTACAAAAAGTTGCACCAGTGCAGTTGTGCTGCCAGAATGCGATCCTCAACCTAACTTGGCCACCAGAGACTATTCCTTGATGTGGCCTCACTGCAGCAAAGCCTGCAGAAGATGGGCCCTTCCCCCATCTCCACTTCAGCTATCCATTCACACTGCAGTCCTTACTGAGACACTAGGAACACCACCACCCCTAGCTGTACAGATTCAAGCGGTTTTGTACAGTAGCAGCAAGTCAGAGCTCTTCCTGACTCAGACTCACAAAGACATGGGAACACCCTGCTTTTTCTTCCTTTCACAGCTCACACGGGTGTGTGGAGCTGAAAGCAGCAGTGGTGGGTTGGGACCCATCTGTACTGGCTTCATGTCTGCCGGAGGTGTGCTCTACACAAAACTGAGCGATGATATGGCTTTGGCTCACAGGCAGAGCCTTCACAGATTCAAAATACATCATGTTTGTTAACTACAACGTAAGGCAAATAGCGCTTCTTGTCAACCTGTTACCTGCAATGTAAAATGGCGGCCCTTTAAGTCCTTCAGAGACTGATACAAAACCATTTTGGGGAAACAGAACCTAGCAATGCTACTCCTTTCCCTCCCTTGCAGGATTCAAGACACACCAGCACAGAAACCTCACAAATTTGTTTTCAGGACTCCTTTTCCATGCTTGCAGGGGCAAAATGGAGAAATAAGGATACGGGGAGGCAAAAGGAACTGCTGGAGGAGGAAAGGCAGCAAACCCAGCATGTAAAGACACAGTTGTGGAGGGCTGCTGAGCAGTCCATGTGGGGTGAGAGGGAAGAAGGCACAGTCCTCACATAGCACAAGACCCTGAGCCGTTGAGGACCCAGGAGTCGATTATGGCCCAGGAGGGGATGAGTTGAACACCTAAAAATTTTCTCAATTCTGTGGGTATCTATATATGCTCAAGAATAAGGGACTGGTGCACAGTGTGAGGTAGGTAGTGTGATCCATTACCACTCAATGGGATGCAGCTATTTAGCTGGCTAAAACTGGTTAAATACATGATGGTGCTTTGCTCGGGACGTACCTCCAGGAAATCCTCCTACTGACCTTAACAACAGCTTCAGGGATTAATTTATTTAAAGATCAGTTGCACTCACCTACAACAAAAATCCCTTCTCACCATCCAACTGGAAGTCAGTTAATTTTACACCCAGATTAAGGTTAATACATCCTGGACACATGGTGAGATTCAAATATCCTATCAGTTACATGACATGAGAAAAAACAAGAAGCAGACAAAGGAAGGTAGTTACATGGCTGTCTTTTGTCATCTTGATCAGCTGCTCCAAGGATGCCCTAAGCTCATCTCCAGACATGGTAGACAGCACTACAGAATAAAACAGGGCTGCAAGCTCACGCATTTCCTCTTTGTTAGTATTCATCAGGTTCTGTGGGAGTTGAAAAAAAAACAAACCACGAAATATGGAGGCAGCTTCTTACCCAGTCTGTCCATAAAGAGCTTCAATACACAAAGACAATTCTCATGGAGAGACATAAATAGTTCTTAACTCAGAAACCAGTCTTTATACTAACAGCATTATCACTTAGTAAGAAACAAAGCCCTCAATTCAACAAAGCATTCACTTTGTATTTTGGAGGAAGAAAACCATTAGCCACAAGAGAGCCACTCACCAGTTCTACGTCAAAACACACAGATCAAATTCCTGGCCAGATTTTGTCTTCAGCTAAAAGCTTCCGGGTTTTGCACTCATACTATGCTAAAAACCCCCACATCCTAAACCACTGTTTTTTCTGAGCTGCTGGAGACTTCTGTACCCTTCTTATTAATCAAAGGCAAAAAAAACCCTCAAGAGGGTTAACCATTTAAATCCAACTTTGACAAAAAAAAAACAGTGTCCAGGAAATTACAAAGCGAAATTATCCACTTTGTATTTGAGATCTTCGATTGTCTAAATAAATTATTAAGAAGTTGAATTTTGGAAGCCTTGGGTAATTTGTTACAATATAATTTTACCTCCACCAGTAATTTGATGTATAATGCAACACACTCCCATGAAAAATTCACACCCAAATCTTTCAATGCCTTGGGCCACCACAAAGACACCAAAATGAGCCAAGCAAACAAACAAGAAATGATGTGTCAGGCTCATGAAACGTAATGTTAACTTCAACTCCAACCTAGCATTAGATCACATATCTGACTTCTAACAAACCCCTCAACCTGTTATAGTTTCACTTGGCAAGTCAAAACCACGTGAAATATGATTTACAACATTATTATTTCTGAAACTCGGTACTATCAATAACCACCCCTAGAAGCTTAATTCTGCAAATGGACACTAGGCCAAAGCCAAAGAAAGGTTTTCTACAAATGATGAGGAATACTGAAAAATGGAATGTTTTTAAGTACGTGCATATGAACCACAATGAGAAGTGATAACCTGTATGCAGTGCAATGCAGCACAGATATCATCAGGAGAAACTATTGGAACACATTCTAGTGGTTTTTAACCTTGACTAAGTATTTGTTTCTGCCAGATTGCCCCAGTGAAAGCAATGGCAACCTGCGAGACCTACAAAAATCATAGATGTTTGAGGCAAATCATGAAAAAGCAGGGAGTTGCCTGAGAAAAGAATCTAGGTAAACAGAATTCTCTTTGGCTTATTCCTGAACAGACTCCAGGGTATGGGGTTTTTTTTGTCTGGGGCAAATAAATAGAAAAAAAAAACATCTCCACAGAAAGGCCTCCAAAACAACTAGGGATGTAATTAATTTCATCTTCTGAAAGGTCATTCACATCTTCTCACTGAAACACTCACACTGTTCAACAATTTCTTTAAACATGTGCAGAATTTTGTCTTCAGTTTTCTTTTGCAGAGAAAAAAAGTGGGTGACTATATCAACAGGACAGATGACAAGACTACCTAGAACATGTAAGTCAATGAACAAAATCAGTAATACAGAAGAACCAAAAAATAATTTTCCCCATCCTGGTACATACAACATTTCATGAGGTGTTGACTGTGAGTAGAGATACCAATTTCAAATCAAGTGCATGCTTGGAAATAATACTCTGCTTCACCATGGGAAATGTGCCAGATTTTGCTAATGTCAAATCCCATCCATCCCCCTAAAAAACATCCAAAAAAGGGTTTTCACAATACCTTAATCCAATCCATTTTGTCTACAAATCGGGTGGCTAGTTTTTCTGGATACACTGAAACAACTTCTAGCAGACAATACATGACTGGTAAACCTAAACAAAAATTCAAGAACCAGGTTGTTAAACAACTCCAGTATTTACAACAATGTAACATTCAGTGCTAAAAAGAGGTAAAGAAGTATCAGGCTTTCCAGGCATTTATTTGTAACTCACTAGGAGTAACAAACAATACAGAATAATAGGGTATAATATTTCTCAGACATATTAGGGAAACTAATAAAAGCAAACACTCTGGCAGCAATTTGTTCTAAATGCATTCAAATGTTTTAGACTACGCTTGTGGCAGATAGGCTATCATCAGAGTGAGAAGACACAGCAATCACTGGTGAGGAAGCTGTTACATACAATGGCTTCACAATTTTACACTATTATGTCAACTAATGCTGCAATCTTACAGCCCTGCTTTCTCCCACCTACAAAATAGCACAGAAGAAAACAAGTTTAAACTAAATAGTATATAGTCCATGTTTCAACTCTGTAATTGCTGAAGCCAAGTTCAAAGCACAGGACAACTCATTTCTACTTAGAGAAGACATTTATTTCTTCAGGATACTGCTGCACATAGCTTCTTACCTCCAACACCAGCTAAGAGCTGCTGAAGAAGGCCGATATATATATGCACAGGGTTGGTTTCTGCAGTTTTTGAAGAGGAGGAGGAGGAGGTGGAGGAAGAGAAAGATATGTGGTTGCCAGACATGAGGTTTCTTATGTAACGTCCAATAGCTGGAGCATGATCTTGCATATCTGCCAAGCTCTGTGAGGCTGGCACCACACCAGCACTGTGTGCAAGACACATCCGCAGATAGAGAACTATCTAAGTAGACAAGATAAAAACACACGATCCTGAGTCAAAAACCATGCAGGAGACAAAAGAGCAGAGAATATGCTGTATCCAATGTAATCAGAACTGGATTTTTTTTTCTTTAACCAAATACAGACGGAAGAGTTTGTATCAAGACAGGAACAAATATAAAGTATAACAAATCTTAGGACGACTTTCTGCAATACGCCTGCGTAACTAGACAACCCTACATCACTCTCTAAAGAATAAATCATATGCAGACTTTTGGTTTATCATCAGCTGATGCAATTCCTTGCAAGCAGTTCAGCCTGTACCCTACACCAATTTGGCATGTGTACAAACACAACTCAACACATCGCTAATACAGATCTCGCTTCCCATCTACGTTTGTGTCTACAGATCACTGAAGCCTGGGAAAAAGAGCCCGAGGGAGCATAATGGGACCTCTGCACAAGACTAATTCTAATGTTATTAACATGTAATGCTATTCCATTAGATATGCTGCAGAAAGCAGTGGAGCAACCCTCTCATGAACATTCCTCCCAACCCCTCCACGAAAATCCTGTTCAGACTACTGTTTAAGGACACAGGATGGAGAGTTAATCCCAACATCTATTTCAAAGAATTTTAGAATGTAGGGCGACTTATGGTAGCTGCTAGCTTCTTATGCTGTCCTCTAGATAAATAATGGTACATACATCTGAGGAAGTAAAACCAGACAATTACCTCTCCAAATGTGGCAGGATTAAAAGGCAATGCTGCAGTTCCAGTCATATATTTAGCTGGGGTTTTCATTCGGTGAGAGGCCTAAACAACAGAGTATATTAAGAGTGGAACATTCCCATAACAGACCCGTAACAGCAGAGACGTTGGAAAGATCAGTGAAATTTTGCTGACGTGACTGTGTTAATCCTCCTCTTAGCAACTGCAAATGCGTAACAGCTCTGTAACAAACAGCGTACAGTGCACTTGGTAATAGTCAAGTGGATCTATTTTACATCCCTATCAATTCAGAAATTGGGAACTCTGAATGCATGAGAGGGAATAGCAGGGGAGGCTGAAGGAGAACAACATTCTTTCTTCCTTTCAGGGAACAAAGAAGCACTTCAGAATTTAAAAGTAAAGTACTTCATAAACTTCCACACTCTGAGGCTCCCCGCAACAGGCAGCCAGAAAGCTTTAAAATGGCAGCTCTGCCTATAAAGGCTGCAGAACAGCCAGGCTTCCCTAGCCCTGGGAGGCGGCTGCCCTGTGCTGCGCCAGCCAAGCCTGGGGAGACTCTCAGACCAAGAGAGAATCAGAGGGAATCTCTCTACCTGCTATATGGAAGGCTGCAGCAGCAAGTGAACAACTCCTTTCCATGTAAATGTTAGCTCTGACAAACAGGAATATGCCAGCAGAAAAACATCCAAACAGGAGGTTTTAAGTGACACCCACTGCAAATGTTGCAGAAAAGCAACATGTATATATTAAACAGGCAACATGCACATCAGTGGTAGGGCTTGATTCAGTCAGGCAGCTTTGTACTTGCGTAAACACACAAGGCAGTTGCAGAAGACAACAGATTCTCACTCCCCTCAACACATCGTGATCTTTTGCAACGCTAATTTCAATGATAACCAGAATTATTAAAGAAAACCTGATTTACTGAACAGACAGTGACTCCCTTGAGGAATGGCTTCCCTCCCATACCCAACGATTGGTCCTATTCTTTCATGTACATTTTTCTTCCAGAAGGAGAGAAGGATCATGCTAAATCATGCAGTCATTTTTCATCTCAGCCAGCTGTGCCAAGCAATGCATACAGACTTTTCAAACATCTCCAAAAGTCACACATTATTGATAGCATGTGAAAAATCACACTTTGAGATAATTAAACAAATAAATATACCTCCAGGATTTTTTCCTGTTACCTTCAGGACAGGTAAAGAAGATCTGAAAACTGCTCAAAAAAAATTTTAATTCCCTCATGATTGAGGGACTCTTACTTTTCTCAGCAGTGAGTAAACTACACTGACCCATAATTATTTAGTGACATTACAAATATTAGGGAAAATTTTAAAATTAACTGAAAGGGGATGGCATTTAAGAGTGTTATCTACAACTCAATTTTGGTTTCTTAATTTTTTAGTATCTATTTAAATACCCAGAATTCTGGATAAAAAGCAAGTTTTCTTATAGAACTTCAAATACTTCAGAGTATTAGTAGAGTACAACACCATCAGAGCACACATTTCACAAGAAATCTCTGAGGTGTAAGAGTTCTGCTATCACAGATCTCTTGCAAAATCAGATGTGCTTCGATATTACATACTTCTGACATTTTTTTAAAAACCAGGCTATCACAGGAAAAAATACTGTCAGTGACTCTCCACATCTCCTTTACTACTTATAAGCCTAGTATAGCTACTATACACAGAAGTGTGTAACACAGATTGTATTTTAACACTTCTCCAGATGAGCTCTTAGGGCAAACAGATGTGAGTAAACTGAGTGGCACAGTTTTCAGCCTATCATTCCACTAAACTCGTGAAAGGCTATTTACATGGCTATTATTCCAAAAAGTGCAATGAAGACAAAAAATCAAGCCTTTAAGTCAACAAATCAGACTTCTTCATTTGTTCTAGTATCTCCTTTCCTAGCTTAGAATTTTTTTTGTTTATATACATTATTGTTCACTGGGCCAAATAAAAAATAGTCTTCTTGCACCTTCAGGAACTGTGTTTGTTAAACATGCTGGATTATAAGCCTTGAAAACTGGATTCCTCGTTCCATGTATCATCTGCACAAATTGCAAGAAAGCAAAACATTCCCTTTGTTAAAAGATCTGCCTCTCTACTTAACACTTGGATCTCTTGCAATTACTGCCAGCAGAAAGCAATGACAAGTGGTAATCTTGGAAATGAAACACTATGTGCGGTCCTCACTGTGACTTTCACTAACTTTATTCCTTGGGACAGCTGTGGGAAACAGACATAGGGAAGGCAAGACCACACTTATCACATGCCTGAGCATTATGCATCTATTTGCCATTTACTGTGACAGAAGCACTGTACCTTGTCTTGAATGTAATGGACCATTTCAGGGAAAGAAGGCATCTGCTTCCCAGAACTCTCCTTTTCATTTTTTCCAGAAAATGTTCTCAGTACCCGCTGGGCTTCTCCATGTACCTCCTCCCGCCTTTCAGAAGAAAAGATGAGAAACAGACATTATATACACAGAACAAACAGCCTTTAATGAGCAGTAAGACATGTTGGGAAGCTGAGGGAGAGAGAACAGTTTTTAAATGAGATGTGGAGGGGGTTTTTTGAAAGAAAAGGAGAAAAAAATCTTGAATTACAACTTTTAATGATTTGTTTATTTTAGAGATGGGGAAGAAAAAGGGATAGTACTGAGTTCTCTTTGCAAAACTGTCTGGATGAGCTCACTTCTCCTCCTCTTACATCCTCCTAGTGCTCACCAACAGTTCTTCGTTCCCACATCCTTGTTTTCCTATCTGCTACTTCTCGCTATCACTTCCTATAGTCAAGCTTCAGCTGCCACATACCACGTTTATCATTGTCTACTTAACAGTAGATAACTATTCCTAAAACAGTGCTGACACAGCAATGACAGAGTTGTTGCAATTGATCTTTTTAGCTTTCTTTAGTTACACAATAGCCAATTTAGCAACAAAAATCACCAAAAATTTAGTAATTAAATTGGAAAAAAAAACCCCACCACTTACACTGCAGTAACAGAAAACTGCAAATGAAATTATTACCGTAATTTAACAAGTCAGCTACTCCTCAGGAGAGAGTGGCAACTCTCAAAACTGCATGCTCAACTCCCTGCAAATACAAGACTGACAAAATTTGCCAAAAATAGACTGACAGAATTTGCCAGGAAAAAGTAATTTCTAGACACTGTAAAAGTGATTTCAGTTAATGTATTTTTACTTTTGCAATTGCAACTGATCATTAATATGAAGTGCTTTAGTGAAAGCAGTTCATCTGAAACAATCTTAAGACTGTCACTGAGCATAGTAACAGTTCTCCATAGAAATGTCGAGAATGTGAAGTTTAATTTCCAAATTACCATATTTGATTTTCTTTGAGTAATTTATGTGCAAACTTACACACACATATATGTACATGTATTTATATTTAATCCAAATATATATTGAATGCATATACGGTGTGTGTGCATATGCTTTTTTTTTAATATATATATATACACACACATATACACATACATACATATATATAAGAAAATAATTTATAAAGGAAAACAACTTACGGGTCTCCTGCAGCTAACAGGAGTAAGTATCTGGAAGGGATATGATCTGGAGGGAACACTGTGCTAGCAAATTTTACAGCCACTTGACGTACTTGAACTTCAGGCTTAAAGGGAAAAGACACAAACATATGGTTGAGTTTTAAATGACAGCAGTAATGACTTTCACTCACCACTTGAGCATCATCAGTCATTTGTTTTGTCCTCTGGTACCAACACAATTCAAAAAGTTTAGACATTTTGAGACACTATTCGTGCTTACTCTTCAGACAGCAGGAGACAAGGCAAAGAAAAGCTAACTTCTCATATATGCACAAGTGGGCAATTAAATGTTTAATTAAACACATGCACACTTTGGGGAATCATACTAATTCTTGAAAAACTGAACTGCTCCATCTGGGCAGTTTTGAAATGAAACTGATGTATATCATCTATCCACAGAAAACAGAGCTACACTTCAGAGCAGCATAGCCGGAGGTGGGAAAGAAACATCAGCTTAGGGTGGTCATTCTGTGTGTGAGGTACAGATAGTCTCAAAAAGGTACAGCCTGGAGATTTAGATCCCTAAAGCAAAAGAGTTATCAGCATGAAAATTATTTCTTAAACTAGAAATACACACACCTCCACAGTCAGTTTGAGTACCCATGCAAACATAGAATATACAAAACACTCACTCTTTCCAAAAATCCAGACTTCCAGTGTATTCTGAACACAAACAAGGTATTCAAAGTATGGATCAGTCAAGTCTGGTTTAGTCTAGACTAGTGTCTCAAGGCTAAGCTCCTGGAGAGGTACACAGGTGCCTTATGTCAGATACCACATAGCATAATGAAACCCCCCTTAGAATGATCCTTTCTACCGAACTCTCAATGTCCCAAAGCATTTCAGAAGACACTGTCCTTGAAGCATCTGCTTCTTCAAGTTTTCAAAGGAGAAGGCTATGAGAAACATACAACGCAATTGCAATGGATTTGTTGCTTTGTTAAACAGAACACAAATAAAGAACTGCAGTGTTACCTGCCTTGCAGTCACCAAGCCATGTTAAAAATATTTCATCTGAGCATACACACCCTGCCTTCTCCCAGACAGGCCAATACACTCAGTAAGAAAAGGAAGACATGCTCCAGCAGTATCTAACAGGAACTGTCAGGAAACAGGAAGACAATTAACAGCTCTTTTTTAAGGTATGTGATTTTGACGCCACTGAAAATACCTTTATTAAATAAGAAGCTACAAGAGCTTCCATCAGGGTACGCTGGGCTCCTTCCAGGTTACTATATGCTCCAACCATCATAGACAATGCCTCTTGAATGGCAAGCCTAGTATCAGCATCCTCCTGCAGTACAAAACCAAGAGGTTTCACTTGTGTAGTATCAAGAACTGAGCAAAATCAGAAGAAAACACAAATGGTTTCCCAAAGCCCCATCAGCACCCACCTTGCACAAGGCTTCAAAAAACTGCTGTACCAGTGCTATATCCTTGGTAAAGAGCTGAGGCATTCGGCTGAAACAAGATATTTTAATCCATGAAGCTTTTGTTTTTTTAAATTGAAATGCTTCACATTTCACTGGTCTTCCCCTCCTTCCAAACTGTAACTGTCAAACAATCACAGCCAGCACAGGAAGTTTGCTCTATCTTAGCCATATCCACCATAAAGCAGCAAATTCTCCCTCCCTTAACACAGTTTGGAAAGCGAGACATTTTATGGACAACCACATGACTGAACATACCACTTGCCTAGCTTCATGCCCTCTAGTCTTTGCGGCACATTCCTTAAATTTATATTTCTAGCAATCCAGAATGTGGAACCATTTCTTAAATTCAGTGCAAAATTCATGAGCAGACATTAATCACTGCTAGAGAAGCTATCAGCTGAAAACGTATTCCTTTTAACATTTCTGGAGCTGTCACAAAAAGTGCTTTTCTCTGCACCATGCACTCAACTGCAAAATTGGCAGGTGGCATAAAGCTTGCTGCTGATAAATTAACTGATTACTCTGGAAAAATTATTCAATGTCCCATTGTTTAAATGATGCTTCAGTTACCTGGAGAGCTTTCCAACTGCTGAATATGCCATTGATAGCAGTTTTGAATCCTTGAATGATAAAACAATAAATAAAATTCAGCAAAACCAAAAATACATACAGGTATATCTTTGATAAATAAACATTTACTTTAAATCCTGTCTTCAAAGTGCTCAAGCAGGTTTTCATGGAAAAAGAATCCTAAAACATAAAATATTTCTATCCAAGAATAAAAGCATTAGATAGAAACAGAGGGACCTTTTGTTCAAGAAACAGAGAAATTGCAAATGGTGGCAAAACATGAATCTCTCTTCTGGTCTCAGCTAACTACATTTTATTTCAAGAAAAACGGATACAGAGATTCAGTGAGTACATGAAACAGTAGCAGAGGGACAGAAACCTTCCGCTAGCTCTGAACAGCAACTGTAAACAAAGGAGGCTGTTTGCACAATGGATCCTTTGGATGACCAATACAGCATATTTACACACATGGGCTTACTTCATTTTTCATGCCCTTCACAATGGCAGGGAGTCCCATGCATTCAAATGCCAACTCAGGCCAGAGTTCAAAGCTCAAACAAAGCAGCAAGAAGTTCAAAGCTGCAGAAGAGATGATCTGCAACATCAGCCCTTTCTAAGGTACATGTAGGAGTATCATGGGGAATTTGACTTTTGAAATGGCACTGGAAACAACTCGTTCAGGCCAGACTGGCATTGCAGTTCTGTTTGGTAACATCCTTCTCATAGTAATACCATCCCTGGATAGATAGGATGGAATGTATTACAAACTGGCCTATACAGATGCTTAACACAATGGGATTAACATCCAGAGTTGAGGTCCCTGTGTTTTCCAGAGTAAGAGCAGCTAGATACTACTTTGCCTTCCCTCTCTATATTACTAAAACTATTGTTTCCTGAGATTTTGCAATTGGTGCCCAAGCACATATCTATAGGTGTTAAATAAATAAACCATTTTTCCTAAATAGCCTTTTTAAATATTTGCTTCTCTTCCAACAAAAATTCTTAAAATGTATCCTCTGGCAGCCTCTCAAGCAAACACAAAAAAAAGATTCATCAGTTTCCATCATAAAGGTATTTATCTTTTGCTCGTATTCACATGAAGAATTATAGTGAAGAATTTTTCATCTTACCTCTTTGTATTCATTGATCAGCTTTGTAAGTCCATTTAAAAGCATTGGACCTAATGGCTTTATTTTACTCTCTGGACAGCTGCAATTAGAGAAACCAGTAAAATATTACCTTCTGGATCCCTAAAAAGCATCTTCTCTAGTATCATTTCTCTCAACTGTGTTAAGGTAAGAAATTACAATTTATTGTGTGCAAGCACAGACACACTGAGCTTTCAGGATTAAGTAAAAAAGCCCCCTACTTTCTCTGAGTTCTAGTACTCATTAGCTCAGTTATATCTTTATTAAACAGAGTGGCTTCTAGGCAAATAGCTAAAAAACATTGTGCTTTCTGAACTACTTACATGATACAAATATGATGCACAAACTGCAAAGACAGACTTCTCAGTTTTGCATTTGTGTTTGCACCAAAGAGTCCATCATATACCACCTGACCAAAAGGAAGAAGAAGCAGATTAGAGAGTGTCTGGCTTCACTTTCAAAAATTTTCATTCCCCCTCTTCTTTAAACGCTGCCATCAATAACAATGCTTCCCACCTCTAAGTACCAGAGAAACTGTATTATCAAACTGATTAGGAAGAGCAGATTTGGAAAATAAGCATCACCTGAATGTTAGCTGGGAACATTTCTGCAGCTTGCCGGGATCGCAGAAGATGAGGAACTATCTTTAATTTAACACGGGTGCTGACTGACTCTCGTTTCATTTCTGGTTTCAGAACAGATCCCTGTCAGAAACAGAGATGAAATAGTGCATCTTTGGACACCAGTACATTTAAGTTAGCTAAATTACTTCCTGCTGCAAATCATAACACACTGGCACAGAGAAAAAATTATTCAAATAGCATAAATGTTCAGTAAAAGCAGATATCAAAGGAAGTGACAGATTTAAGACATACGCATACATGTTTTCAAATGAAGTAAGACAACTAAAATTACTTCTTCAGCAATTGAGAGGATAGACAACTCGGAAGGCAAGTTTTACCTCCTTGGTTTTCAGTGGTATATCCCCAAGATACACTTTATACATTTTGCTGATGATAGCAGGATTGTTCCAGTCAATTAAACTGAAGAAAAAAAACACATTCAAAACCAACACGTTATGATTCCGACCTTTGATTCTTTCTTAAAATACAGCATTTTGCATCTATTCATATTCTTCCCAAAGTTTAAAAAGAAGTCCTCAGTTTGACTTCTAACCACTTCTCCCACATACACGTAATACATAATCATAGAGAATGTGAAGTGATCACACTTCCACAATTTCTGACAACAATTGCTCCCTTCTCTCCCACTGAAACAAGACATACAGACCACAGTCATCTCCCAATCGAATACCAAAATGCAATCTGTGAACTAGAATGTATTTCTCATAAAAGACATTCAGCATTACATACTAACATGCATTTTGTCCACGTAGTTATTTTTCTCTCTGGGCAAAGAATACCAACACAGAAGGAAAGATAAGACAAGCAGCAAAGGAGAGACTTAATCAGACTTCATCATTTAATAGCATCATCTCCTCTGTCATGACTGAGGTACATGAACAGACTTCAGACGCAGAAGATTTCACATTACAAATTTGACTTCAAGTTAAATAGTCCTACAGAAGCCACCTACACATTTCAAAGACAGGCCTGTCTTGCTCCAACCTCCTACATGAGCCAGCAAATCTCCCACTGTCAGTGTCTCAGCAAAGAGTACCAACAGCCATTACTCTGGCCTCTTGATGAGTTAAAGACAGAAGCATTGTCTTTAGATGATGAAAGTTGAACTGCAGGTGAGCAAAAGTTTCAATAATAACAACAGTGTCTGCCAAACTTTCTAGACTATGATCCATCTCACAATTAATCTCTTTATTCCCCTAATAAATTAAACGAAGGTATATTTTTCTGGGAATCATTTACTAAAGCCTTATTGACAATTGATAATCCGCAGAGGGCAATGTAAAAACCACTGATATTCTTCACAATTTGGTATGAAAATGGCTCAAAAGCAATACCAAAAATGATCAAACCCACACAGCTAAAGCTGTCAGCTCTGGAGCCAAGTGACATTTCCAGCTGCAAGATTACAAGTCCCACCATACCCAGCCCAGAGGGAACACATGGCAGCTTCACAGGTACACAGGGGACTTTAGCCTTCCTTCTCTCAAGCACAGCCTCTCTGGAGCACTACATACATTGCAGCTAGCTGTGTCAGGAATACTAACACCATCTTTTCAACCATCCAGACCTTACCTTTGCTTGCTCTTCAGTTCAAGGTCTGCTGCAGTGGCAACACTGTGTCTTGTGTCACTGGAGGCTACAACCAGGTGTATAACAGCTTCAAGTTCGGGCACTTGCTCAGCTTCAATGAACTTCACTATCCCCAGCTTACACTGTTCAACACCACGGAAAGACAGAGTTACTGACAAGAAAGTGGATGTTACAGTAACTGCAGCAGCTCAGCTGTCTGAAACCATGGCTTCTGCTCACTTAAGGAGAAATTCACATGCTCTCCATCTCTTAGCTTGCCTCCCCTCACAGCAGTCATCTGCAGCAAAGTATCAGCGTTACCATGACACTCTGTTACACCACTGCTAAAAAGCGATGCTTCAGAAACAGAACACACTGTTGCAACCTTTGGGAGTAAAACACAAGAGCAGGCTGCAGCTTCCTAACCACCTTCCTCCCCACCCCACCACTGCAAAATTTCTTAAGGCGTCATGCAAAATCCCTCAATAAATTCCCTCAGGGCAACTAAAGACCTGGTCAGAAACAGTTACACATTTTCCCTCCCGCTTTCCATCTCGCCATCTGCAACCGTCCCTGTTATCACCCACAGTTCACGAAGGACCAGCCCCGCAGCTCTAAATACCTGTTCTAGCAGCTCTGGTGTCCATGGACTATCTCCAATTACCCTTTTGGCTGCGTAAAAGCTCATCCCTGGAGGCGGCTGAGGAATTCCAGGACCTCCCATGCTACTTGATGAAGATCCCTGGGCCGAGGGCACGTTTTGTCGACTTTGAGATTCATTCAATACAAACCTAAGCAGGTAGAGAAAGACTTTCATTAGAGCCTTTACCAACTCACATCACTAGCTGAATTAGATTCAGGAATGGAGGAAGACATAACTTGTCCAGCTTGATGTATTTTTCTTTAATTAATCCCATGACTCTAACGTAAGACAGAATTTGAAGCTGGGCTACCAATTATCCCAACATATTCTGCAAGAGCCATAACAATGTCATTGTACAGGAAAACAAACTCCAGTTTCGAAAGGGAAAGGTCCACTGGCATTTCCAAAAAGAGTTCTTGGGTTACAAACCAGAAAAAATTATCTCTTTTGTATTAGAAATAAATGCTCATGTAGCACTACATTCAAGGAACTTATGCTAAAAGCTCCAGCAACATTTGTACGATTCCTATAAAAAACACAAACCTAACAAGGGAAATAATGAAGCATATGCAACACAAGTAGCAGGAAACAAACCCTGATATAAAAAAAAATAAATGAGATACTGTCTTGGAGAGTGGCAGTTTTAGTACCGGGGAGGGAAGGAAAGCAAAAATTAAAAGGTGAAGTTTACAGAGCTGGTCTTTTGTAAGACTGGTTAGTCTAGCTGCCCTGTGCTCATCTCCATGCCTTTATAAAAGCCACTCCACCTCTCCATGTACCCTCAGAAGCTGGTCAACACAATGTGGCCTCAAAATTGCAGTGCAGAGACCAACAGGAATTATTTTGCCCCAGCCAGCCTCCCTTTCTGCATTCAGCAGACAGGCAACAAAAAGAGGGAAACAATCTCAACAATAAGATTTCATTCCGAGTCTCATTAGCTAAAACTTTAAACACTTTATTGTGAGCTTTAAGCCCTACAGTTAAGCTTTCTGGTTGTTTTACTGCAGCAAACTGGCAAGGCTAATTCACAACTAGGCAATGACAGAGCAAGTTCTAACAAGCACAAATTAGCTGTAAACCACTGCAAACAGCCTCACCCCAGGGAGCAAGACTTTAAAAGATAGACATCCAGAGCCACCCGCTACCTCAAGACACTCTCTGAGCACCTTCTGGAAAGAAAATTAAAACTTTCACCTCCTACTTGCAGCATCTCTAAGTATTTTCTCAGAGGTCTCTTCCAAACTAAATGATTCTGTGATTTAAAAACTCATGCTTTGCCGAAGTATTAAAGCGTGGAAGGGAGTGAAGTCTCACTGAAAAGCCCAAGGACTTCAACTGTTCACACTACAGCCACAGATGAAGCTAAGAGCAATTAACCTGGGCCAACTGAAGAGCATGAACCATGAACAGAAGAATAGGCCCTCTAAACTAAAAGCTGCAAGATTCTGTATATTCAAACAAAAGGGAAGTGGCCCCCAAAATATCTGATGAGGAACATGGCCTCGAACAAAGCCACATGGAGAAAGCTCATGCGCTCACTATTTTAAATTCATTCCTTTAGATTAATCCATGCAAGAGTTACGAGCTGAAAAAAATGATACTGGCACCAATCCTATGACACTTCTACTGCCAGAAAAAATAGAAATGTGTTCTACCATCAAAATTATTTCTGTTTTCTTTCAACGCAAAAGCTCCCTTAGCAATACAAAGACACAAAAAAACAATGGAAAAACCACTTTGAGAAAATACTGATTTTAGACATCGGAAGGTTCCCAACAAGCACCGAGCAGTAAATTCAAGTTGCTCTGTACATTCTTCTTGCTTTCAAAAACAGTGCTCACACTAAGACAACGTCATTGCAGTTCGAACATTTTTCACCAGAAAACAGACAAAAGACAAATCTTACTCAAAGATTCAACCCTGGAAAACACAGATTTTTAGAAATTATTCTTGCTTATGACCTTGGAGGAATAAGCCTTAACTGCAGAAAGATGAGCACACATTTTTGTCAGGCTTCTATTTGAAAGGGTTGGCTATTTAACAGAGAGCTCACATGTCTCATAGTTTCACTTGGATTCAAAAGAGGCAAGGACAGAATAGTGTAACACCTAATTAAGTAGAAAAGAGATGTTTTGTAAAATAAGGAAGATGGAGATCTGGTTCTTAAAATTATCAACTTCCTTTCTACCTGTCCATTGGCTTTATTTGAGCCAGGAAGTAACAGCATACTTTAAATGAGTTTTCAAGGGTGTAGTTTATACTGTTTCACACATAAAGAACACAACAGTGCTGGAGAAGACTGGTATCAACTCACCCATAAGGCATAAGAAGAACATCCAACATAAAGTCCAAAAGCAGCTGTACAGTCTTTGGTTTTTCAGCAAGATTAAATGGAGAAGCTGCTGCTTTCAGTGGTTCAGCAGGGTATTTCATGTGAAAAAGGGTTGGTATTAGAAGATGCATTAAGCTGAAAAACAATTATATTTACTGCAACCATTTAAAAAAACCACACCTGTTTATTCATAACATACAAGACAGAAACCTTTTACAACAAACCTGGTCCTTAATAGCAAAAAAAGAAAATATTAACAAAAGTTAAACATATTCACAATCCACTATTTACCACAATCCTCTATTTACCATCTGATGTACTTAAAATGGAAAGCAGAAGATAAATTAGAATTTGTCCTTAAAATGGACCATATATGTCTGCATGCATGCAGACATTTGGAGAGACAGTCTCTGCATTTGTCCAGATTTTTGACAGAGTCGTAATTCTGCCACAAAATACAGTCCAGGACTGTCTCATCCTTAAGAAACACCAGCAAACACACTGGTTGTATACCAGTACAGCCAGATTTTCCAAAGCTCTCTTCACTCATGTACTTACTTTTTCGACAGAGAAAAACCATGCTCCCAGGGGCTACAAGTATTTTCACACTAATCTCATGAATGGAAGCAAGATTTTACTGCAAGACCTTTCAGTAAGGTAATGTTTAAAATACTTTTACACCATCACAGTATGTAGAGTGAATGAAGACCTAATTTTAATGACATTTTCCAACAGCACAGTGGAAACTCATCTCGATGTAGATCAGAACCAGGTCCATCAATAACAGTTTTCTAGAGGTTCTTAGTATACAGCAGTTCCCAACTTAGTCTTTTTTTCACTCATTACAACTTAGCTAAAATTTCTACTTACTTGAAACACACACCCCTTATCATATAGGGAGTCTGCTGCTGCAGGACCTGTATATTACCACAGCATTAGACTATAAGAATTTTTTGTACCACCCAAATGACTGAATTACTGATCCGAATTGTACATGCCAAGAACATACTAAGTAATGAAGACAGCAGCAAGGAAAAGAAATCTTTTAACAACTGATACAAATTATTTCACTAAAACAGTACCAACAAAATTCACTCCAAGAATAAGTAGCTATACCTGTCTTGCTGTGGCTGAGGTTTCCCTTCCATTGCAGTGAGAAGGGTTGGAGCCAATTCACATTGTTTTTCCACAGGCAGACGGGGGTATCCCATCTTAACATAAATTATGGTAAAATTCTAAAGGAGTAGAAAAAGCACACAGTATTGCAGCAATGTAAAAGAAGCATGTGTTCCTTAACCCTTCTTGTATCTTGTTTCTAATACCCAAGTATGTACCACAACATACAAGAAGACTAATTTCTTTAGTAAGACTAATTTCTTAAGTCTAAAACTTATCAGACTGACAACCATTAAAGCGGAGACTCAGCAAGGACTACTCAGACTAGGTCTTGCTGGGCCTCTAGTTTAAAATGTGGAAAAAAAAAATGAAAAAAACCCTCTCTGGTTTGTCTTTTTCACTGGCAATTTCACCAAAAGCAGTTGCAACTAAGCAACAGCTTAAAAGAAAGCAAATGTACTGATCTCTCTTACCTATTTCTGAAATAAAATAGAAAACAATATTGAATAGATACCAATAGAGCAGCATAGACAAGATTTCTTTTGAAAACATGTTTCTAAATCACCATATTTAAAAGCTGCAAACACAGTCAAGAGTCCAGTGACAGGACAGCACAGCAGAGCAATACTGAATACTGAACTATCTGTTATCCTGTTCATCTAAATCCAGCCAAGAACTGCAGAGATAAGAGTTGTATTCCATGATCTGGCTGAAAGAAGTGCTGAAGAGGAGTGCTGTAGTGCACTGCACTACTTTGTAGGTGGCACTTTAGTTAAAATGCCATGAAGCCTTATGACGCAAAGCAATATGCATCGCTGAGATACGTGAATGAAAATACATTTTTGACAAGTCCAGCCAAATGCAGAGTTTGTCAAGTATGTCTTTAAATAAGATGGTTTGCTTTGCTCTAAAAAACATAAGCACTCCAGAAGCCTTGGTCATTTCTAAAAAGTGAATTCCAGATAATGCCGCTTGCTTAGGACAATCTTTTAAAAGGTTACTTTTATGTATGTCACTGCTGTTTAAAGTCTAAATATTTCTCCATACATTTCTAAGATGTTACATTTTCAATTTATGCTACAAGACTGAATAGTAAAATGAAAAGTACAGTTTCCCTATGATTTAATCACTTTTGTTTCATAATGATGATGTGCAACAGATCTACCAAAACTGAAATGTAAACTGTTCCATAGTTTCAGAAATACGTTTTAAAACTTACACTTTTTTAATTAGATTGAATGAAATAATCTACAAAAGTTTCACCATCTATAAAAAAACATTTTTTCATCTTTTCTTGCTCAGCTAACATCCTGACCCTAAAACCACATAAAAATACAGGTCCTCATGAGTTTAAAGAGATACAGGTGTTTTAAGTAAAAATCTGATCCTGCAGATATCAAGATAAGGATTGATAGCTGCTTGCAAAATGCAGCTTCCAGCAATGAACAGGCCCTTTACAATACAAGCAGTGACAATGCACGCAATCATGACATATTAAGAGTAACTGCCAGTAATTTGAACAGCAAAATGCTTTATGCAACTAAGTTTCACCCACACTAGACCATAAAATCGAGTATAAAAAAAGCTCTTAAAACATCAACCTCATAACAATTACAAACTTGCTAGGAAAACTGACAGAGCTAAATACAGGACTTTGAAGAATATTCTGCCTGCTAAAGTAAAGCAGCAAACAGTTTTGGAAGAACAGACACTTACAGTGACAAAAGACACTGCAGAAGGATCTTGATACTGAACTAGCAATGTCTCTACAGGAAGCTGTATTTTTGGTCGACTTTTGATGCGCTTATTCAGATGAACCAGCAGCTCCATGACCTGATAGGAAGACAAAAAAAGCAAAAAAACTTGAAAGAACCACCATCAATGTTACTACTTTGGGCTCCAGTCATCAAGCTCAGTCCATTAGGTAGGCTTAGTATAAGCAAATCGGGCCTGATCTAACTGATTATTTAATTCATAAGAAAATAGCAGCCATCACTTATAGTACTACCTTGAAACCACTCCAACATGTCTCAAGTCACTGTTAAGACAAACACACAAGTCCCAAACCACCCACAATCAATAACATCCATCAATAGAAATATCAGAAGGAAAGGATTACTGAAGATGACCAGTTCTTTCCACAGTTCGCTTACTATCTGTCAAAACTGACTCTGGCTTGGAAATCTGCATTGCAGCTCTGTATTGAGCTGCAGAATAACTCCAATCCACAAAACAGACCAAAAAAAAAAAAAAAGGAAAAATCCCCACCCACAATGAAGTTACCAAATCAGCGTATGAGAACTATTTGGAGTGGAACATTACAGAGCTGAAATCTTTCAAACAAGAGGAGAAGCCAACAGGAGTGCTGTGAATGTCAGGCAGAAGCGATGTGCAGCCCTGCCTGGCAGGCAGAGCCCCAGCAGCAATGCCAATGGGAACAGGCAGCTGCCTGAGGGGGATGGCCCTGGGCTCTGACAGACAGTGAGTGAAACAGGGGCCAGAGTGTGTTGAAACAAGAGAGGTGCACCATGGTATTCCCTCACGATGATGACTATCAAGTAGTAAAGCTGGGAACCAGAGGGTTTATCCTCAGATGTTTTTCAAGACCTATTTCGATAAAACCTTAACCTTCATCCTGAACTGAGCTTGTAATGGACTGTTTAAAACAGGAGATTGGTCTGGAGACCTCCTAAGGTGCCCTCCAAGCTGAATTATCCCATGATTCTACAATCCCATTAGGCAGTTTCTTAGCATCAGCGAAGTGTCATTTGTAAATCCCCGGAAGGAGGTATGATAACTGAATGGAGGAAATCTAAAAACTACAATCTCTACTCTGGAACAACTATCCATTCTGAGAATCACACTGAACATCTGCATCTTGCTTGCAAACTTTATCAGATTCTCAAAGAAAGTGGTGCAAAACAATGGAAGTAACGTTAGATGAAGTCAGTTCCATTCCAGTAAAACCAGTCAGAGCCAGTCCTAGACTCATGTTGACTTCAAGCAATTCAAGTCAAAAAGCCAGGGTGTCCTGTGTTTTTGATGGATCACTGCCTTGGTCATAGTATGCTGAAAAAGCAGCTAGAACTGCTGTCACTGAAGTTTGCAATGGAAACTGCAGAACCATAAGTATGCTGAGCTGCAGATGAGCAGCCTCTTAGACACCATCTTTACATCTACTCCATGACGAGGTATCAAACAAAAAAATGTCAAGCTATAATTCAGAGAAACTGCAGAGTTGACTGCAAGAATGTGATTGAAATCAGAGATACACTGACTAACTAAGTAACACTGATAGCTATCGAATTTTGCTGCTGTAAATTTATTGCAACCATTACAAATTCATAGTATTTTAGAGAGGAAAAAGCCCTGTCTGCAGAGATCTCTTTGAGAAAGGGTAGGAGATACTAAGACAGAACTTGAGAAACATGCTCAAATTACCAATGGTGGCTGGTAAGAAAAGACATGGCTGGATTTGGGTATGTGTTAGGGTTTAGCTCATATCCTGCTTCTCTAATCATTAATGTCAAACACGTGCACTAAGGATCATCAGTAGCACTCTTCAGACCTGACTCGAGCAAACATCGGCACTTTAGACTTCTTTTGTTTTTGCTGGCCTAACATGGGCTGCATTTGAAGTGACACTGGTATCCAGTCTGGCACAAATGCTGCCATTGCAAAAATACTTCTCGGAGCTCATCTGAAGAAGCAGAGTTGAATTTACCCTGTATTAGGGTAAATTCATTGACGCCACTAGGATAACTGTTTTTGTAGAAGACATCCTAGAGTAAAATTTAACTAATTCGTCAAACCGTGGCCTGAAAAGGGATCACTTCTTCAGCATAAATGGGTTAAGAAGGTATAGGCATTACAAATTTATCCCCATAGTTAGACTATATCCTAGATCTGAAAACGTATGAGGGCAGTGAGTTCAAATTACTGAATGTTGCAGCAACAGTGACCTAATAGTCATAAATTTAAGGGCAGCAGTAAAACCAACAAAGGAATACATTAAGGCAACAGGAAGAAAGATGAAATTTAATTTCTCCTTTTCCTTCTAGCACTACAATCCTGAGGACCAAGTTAGTCTGGGGAGTCAAAGTAAAATTAAAACATAGTCAGTCCTTCCGGTGTACTTGTGAACCAAACTATGCAACTAAAGTTGGGTGAAAGAAGTCCTTTAACAACTGTAAAGTACTACACTTAGCAGTATACTCACAACACACTAATGTTGTTGTTTGCTCATGTCTATACTATCAAAAGCTACACTGTCAATTCAATTAAAATTATGTAAGTTTTTAAACCATGGTTAACCATATTGGCACACTTTTTTTATTGCTGTTGGTGGTGAGTTTATGGGTTTTTAACAACAACAATCACTGCAGGAGAGAGACATGACATGGGGTGTCAGTTTTGTCACTTCCCGCAGACAGTCACTGGGTTAATAAAGAGTTGCCCTTCTCCTTCCATTCTATTTCATTTATTAGCTTTATTAGATCAGCTTTCCAATCACCTGAGTGCTCATGTTAAAAAATACACGTTTTCACTTTGCTTACGTTGCTTTGATATGATTTAAGCTGGTGTTGAACAACAGGCACATTTTTAGTTATCCACTAGGCAAAAATTAGCAATGGAAAGTTAGGTATTTGAAAAGGCAGCAGAATTCCTAGCATGTTTTCCCACCACATTAATGAAGTATAAGAGCAGGAAGATTGACAAGCTGAGTTCCATTGTAAGTAATGGAAAAGGGCAACGTGTACATTGAAGAGATTTACTTGCAGGTTACACACTACACAGTAAATGTTCACTGATATCTGTTAGAATAAAAAACTGACAGTCTTCCCCTCACCTCTGTCTCACTGATAAATTATTTTGCTATGTGAAAAATACCAAATTAAAAAAATTTAACACATACAGGGCCTTCTTGCTACATTTTGAATTTATTACGAAAACAAACAGAATACCAAAAAACTCCAATGCCCTTCACTGACATGGCAAGGGCATAATTCAGGGTAATCTACATGGCTGCAATGAATTTGACAAATATCAAGAAGTACAGGGAAGTGCTATAATTGCTTATATTATTACCATCTGGTGTGGATGAAAATCAATAGTTTAAGCATATGAAAGGAAGAAGAAATGCATTTTATTTCATTACTCACTCTAACGCAAAAATTACTAACAGTACTACTACTACAACAATACACCCTATGTGATTTCAAGAGGCCTCTTAAATTTAATTTTCAGAAGACTAGTCCTCCCCCTTTCCTGAATCTTCCAACACTCCAAAATAACTGACAACACATTCCAGCTTAGAGAAAAAAAATCATACAAAAATACCCTCAGAAATTTCACCAGCTGATTAAATGCCTTTCTTCACAACTTCAAGCACACAGGGTAAGCAGGTATTCAGAACACCACCCCATCTGAGTTGGAGTATCTATCCATCCTTCGGCACAGTGGAATGGCCTGAACATCTATGGATCCACTTTCATGTAATCACTCTTAGGACCATGTTTTGGGTAGAACTTTGTTAAAAAAAAGATCTACGTTACAGTTACTTGCAAGTTCTGAAATCTACTTATAAATGCAGTGACATTATGATCATTTCCCTATTTCTACAAGACAGAGGGATTTATGAAAAATTTCATTTCCACCACTAACCCCCAACTGCACTCTGCTCCAAAACGTTCCATTTCACTCCTATTACCAGACCTAAAACCTAATGCAGGGAACTGAATTTCCCAGTTACACATTAAATTCCACCTCTAAAACTGCCTGGTCCTTGCTCCTGTGCTTGGTTACAGGCAAAAATCAAAGAGTTTTGGTCACTCAAGTACACATTAAGGCACCTGAATAAATTCTATGATAAAGCTGTCTTCTGTACCAGGGAACTGAATTTTTTCAGGTAGGTATCACATTTAATCTTCAAAATTACTTGGTTCTTGCACTTATTCCAGTTATCAACCAAGTGAATTACATCAGTGAGTAAGGCTTCAAGGTATTTTGTCCATAGAAGCAAGCTTGCTTCACCTAAGTCAGGTAGAAGTACAACAGCCCTGGAAGCCAAGGGCAACTGTCCCTATGGCAGCAAGCCTTGGTCCCAAGGCTAACTCAGAGCTAGCTGGCCTCAAGTGGAAGCAACTGCAGCCTCCACACACCTGCAAAGCCTGTGCTGATACAAGCACTGACTGTTTTGTTTAAGCTCTAACAGGTGTAATGAACCAATTCTCCATTAGCATCACGATAATTTTTCCTCGAGTAATTTTCTCCACAGAGAACATCCAAGCATAGCAAATAATCATACATCATGGGCATCTCCTTCTCCCCGATCAGGACAATGTATCTTTATGGTAAATTGAACCCTTACCTTTTTGCGAACTCCTTCCTGTGTGCTGGACAGCTTGAGGAGAACAGGGGGTAGGAATTTGGAAATAATGTTCTGTAACTGCTCATCTGTTTCTGCATGGCCAAGACGCAAGAACACGCGCTCCAGCTGATCTGCAATTAATTAAAGAAAAAAAAAAAAGAGAAACTGAAACTCAAAATTCCTGTAGCAAGCAAACTTTTTTTTCTGAACATCCCCTAATGGACTTACAAGAAAAGATGCACAATGTTATTAGAGTACTCATATCTCAACAGCACTCATCACAGATTTTTAACTCCGAGAAAACCACTGACGGTAGAAACCAGCCTGATGGCTTCCAGTACTAGCCTTCACAAGTACATGGAGACCATTCCTAGCAAAGACAGAAGCAATTAAGCAGCCTTTGCAGGTACAGTTCACACACCTGAAAGCACAAGAAACAAGCCAGAGTGAAAAATCGGTTCTTTGGAAGCTCGAGACTACTGTTACAGGGTAAATTTCACACTCACAGGTTCGGGTTACAGGAGCATTCACACAACATCTTTACACAGGCTAACCTGTCAAGCACCTGTCCATTGGGCCACTTAGGTCTCCCAGAAAATCCAAACTAATGTTGGCTGAATCAGCTACTTGTTTGTTATAATTAGCTGATCTGTTTTCAAAAAGACAGCACTATCATCAACAGGAGTAAGAGCACAAGCGTGAAATGTAGGACATGCTGTCGTGATCCTATTATCACTCTACGAAGTGGCTGGAGTGTTTTAATTCACCTTCCTCTGGCCAGCTGATCTACTCCCCAAATGGAGAAAGGAACAAACAAAAAAGGAACAAACAAGAAAACAAATGACACCACAATCTTCTGTCAACAGCTCAAGCTGACAGCTGGGGACCATTTGTTTTTATAAAAACAAGGTAAAAAGTCCTTATTTGAAGTGCCAGCATGCAGCTGCCCCAACAGCAACACCAGAAGCAAAGCAAAGCCTCCCCAGCAACAGCAGCATTCCCAACTGGAAAGGCTGGACTGAAAAGAGACCTTGTGCACAGGATCAGGAGCATCTGTTTTTCATCCTGCAGCAATGAAGGCCAGACCCACATGCAACAAGGAAGCAAGGACCCAATGCTTTTGAAGGGCTAAAGGTCTTAAGACATCCTACAAGGAGGAAATAATTTCTCCAAAGGCTAATGTAAAGATCATCTAAAGTGATCTATAGCAAGCTGAGATTAGAGGGAGACCAAGGAGAGGCCTCCTTCAGCAGAGACGGATCACTGAGCTGGCTATAAAGGACTCCAGTGGGGGGAAAAAAAAAAAAAGAAAAAAGGCACTGGTACAGGGCAGCGGTAAAGACTGAGGTGAATGGATATGGTTAGAAACAAAGTGAACAAAAGGGATGTCGAAATGCAAATGCAGCTCTAACAAGCAAACCTACAATGATTTAGCTTCAGAAGCCTTTACTGTCCTATTTTTAAAACCTGTGCTATCCCTGTATTCATAGCATCATTCCTCCTCTGTCAGATGCAGATTTAACATAAACATACCACTTCCAAGATTTCATTTTCTGCTGAGCAAATATGACAGGGAGCTGAATGGACAGAGGACTATGAAATTTTACTGTCAAGGAAACTACAAGCCAAAACTCTACAGCATCTATAACGTAAACTGAGATACGAGTCAATCTCATTTTAGACAGATTTCACAGACCACACAGGTTGGCAGCTAGTCAATGGCTTCATGACACTTACGGCACATTCTAATTTTTAAAAAAATCATGACATTTGATTTCGTTTTACCTTCCTTTTCATGTCATCCTTCCCCGCCTCTCCCACCCCAATGATCCTCCATTCCACAACCGCCTTGGTGTCTCACTACTTGACAGGCAGTAAAGGACTACAGAAGTCACATCAAGCAATTGAAATAACTCAACAAATAAAAACTATCAAATCTTTCCCGTTGGACGTGGAACTCCAGGAGAACACTGCAGATCCATCATCCTCAAGGAAATCAACTGAGGATCCTCTTCAACATGGTCTTTCCCATAGCAACAGATCAGACACAAGTGTAAGGAAACACAACTGAAGTCAGTTCTAAAGCCATTTGTCGGTAGTCACTGGACTACACACACACCTTCTGAAAGGCAGAGAAACCCTTTTGCATGTGCACTCAGGAAATGCAGCAACGCACTGAATTGCAAGCGCCTGCCCCATTTCCAGCTTCCTCCATTACTCTCATTTCAAGCACCAGCAATCAGAATGGCGGAAATAATAGTATCAACAACAATAATAACAGTAAGAGATCAGGAGGACAAAAAGCTACCCCCTTCTTTATGCTGCCTGTGAGATAAGTTTGTTACTTTTCTCATACCTCTGCTGCAAAGTCAGTTAAGCCCTAATACTGCCATCAGATATTCTTCCCTTAACCATAATCATGACAAGACTCTTCAGCAAATTCAAGGATACTGGCCATCTGGATGAAGTTAAGAAACCGGTCAGGAGTTTGTCAGAGCACTCTCCCATGCTGCTGATGCAGACTGTATCCATAGCAGTGGGACAGGAAAACAAAGAGCTGTAAAACCTCCCAAGTATTGTACATCAAACATTTCCTCCACCGTTTTTATTCTACTAACAATTAAGACCATTTTTCAAGCTGACAGCACTCATTACAGGAAAGCATAAACACTGGAGATTTAAAGCACCACACACGACAGTCCAGGAAAATAACTGTGGATGAAGTATCTGGATCTCAGATGCTGTGTCCCATCCCTGTGCACGCTGCAGACCTCCTGGCTGGCATGGGGAAAGCGTCTTTCCCTTCTTTATGCCTCTTCACAGCCCCCACTCAGCCTCAGCCAGCAAGCAGACCACTATGCACCAGGCATCAAACAAGACAAACAGTTTGCTTGCAACTGGTCCCACTTCCCTGCATCATGCATTTCCCAAGTTTTTAAGTACAAAGCTAAAATCTTCTCTCTGATTTTACAGTCCCAAAAGAGAAACTGCACAGTTGCAATTTTAGGAGCTCATCTGATAGCAAAAATAAGTAAAGCAAGATGTCTAACTTGCTTTACTACATACCAAGGAGGGTAGGAGAGGGGTGGAAAGGACAAAAACTGTTTGGAAAAAGCCTTAGCAATTAAAAACTAGCCTTCGAAACATCATATGTATGCCACAGCTATGACAGTTAGCATTTTACTATGGATTAAAAAACATAATACAACAAAGAATGAGGTGCATGAGTAAAAAAAAAATCAGTAAGTAGTTTTACTTTTAAAATACATACAACTAAGTCCATGCAGAATTTGAAACATGTATTTTGGCACAATCACTTATTTTCATGCTGCTGTGTAGTATGTTCACACAAAATTTTGTGTGCCAATTTTGTGGCACTTTTTTGAGAAAAAAAAAGGTGTTTACAAGAAGACAAAGATAAATATGGGGAACTGAACAACAGGCATTGCAGAAGACGACATCTTTTGTAAAAGAAACAAAGGGGCAGAAAAACAATATATATCTTTGTATCCCGATTTCCAACAGCAGTGTCCAATTTATGTGAACTGACATGGTGTATTTGGAACCTGCAACTCCCAAGTTACCATGGCAATGCAGCTACCTATCTGTGAGAAAACGCATGTTTCACTTCTGGTTCTTTCCAATCTCCATTTAAGACTACAAGGAGGTATACAGGTTTCAGCACACAACAACCTTGCAAAGACAAAAAAGAAAGAAATCGCTTTCAAAACACAGATAATGGATACAAATTCTTCAAAAAAGCCACACTGACAATGAGACACTAACTTCCAAATCCTGCAACATCATCCATAAAAGGGTCAGAGTTATTTTAGGTTTTGTTACTTCAGAACTGACCTTGCAGTCACCCAAGGTAACAGTAAAACCCCACAGCCTGCTCACAGACACAACGTGTCCTTTCCTTCCATTTGGTAAGTATTAACATGGAGCTCGTCTAAGAGAACTGAGAGAAAGACACAAAAAGGATAAAAATATGGATAAACAGTGAGATAGCTACCTCAATAAAGCCAAGAATTCCAAGAGTTTACCCTCATTATTTTAATTTTAAAAAATAAAAAAGGAAATGCCACTTTTTATCTGTATTTTTATCACAGAAATCTCGCAGTTCAGCCAAGCACAGTTCAATTTCGCATCAGCTCCCTCTGGCATTCATAGACATTATGCACAGCACACCAGGTATTCCACATAGACCCCTCAGCAACACATATTTGTGTAGTGGAGTATCAAGTAAAACACACACCCTTCTTTTAATAAAAACTGACTCAAGAAACTGCTGGGGCTAGGACATGTCAAACGAGCTGTACTTCACAGTTTGACTGTTAGCCACAAAACATCTGAGGAACTAAAAAGATTGTATGAGTCCTCTGCAAAATAGAGCAGAGCACAGGGCAGCAAAATTCTGTGCATGAAGTCAGAATTTATCTTCACTTTCCTGAGAAGTATCTGTTTGACAGATTGGTGGAACTGCTACAATATAAATAATTTCTACAACTGTTTCAGTAAGTCAGACAAAAACCCCTGAAATCCTCCTCTACTACCTGAACTCTGTAGCACCATTACATGCACATTTTCCCCACATTTTCTCCAAAGGGCCCTACATCAAATAAAGAGTCCTGGGCACAAAAGCATTTCGACTTCACCTCCTGGATGGCAGGGGTAGTTTTAGGGGCAGGTTCCTGCTAAAGCAAAAGCTCTAACACACCCTTTTGTCTCTCCAGAACTAAGCAATTGCTTCTGCATTATTTCACATGCAGAAGAAAGAATAAAGTTCTCAACTGCAGTGCAACTGCTAAAATAGGAGTCAAATTCCTGTTCGAATGGTATTAGACTCTGGGAGAAAATATATCTAGTATGATTATAGCAGCAAACAGTGAGTCAGGATTTGCTGGTGCTATTCCTGTCTCTACCAGTAACCCATTGTGTGCCTACAGTCAAAAAACTTAAGGGAGCACTTGCACAAACAGGCCAGTCACCAGGCTTTTTTACAAGATCTGACTGGAAAAGGCTAGGAAGGCCTGTTGGAGGGGGGATATATTATGGCTTTTTCCCATCCAATCCTTTCATTTTATAGAAAAGCTTATGTAAAAGCTTGAATTGTACACCAGAACCCAAATAATTTGCAACATGCCAGGCACAGGTTCTCCATTTGAATGGATGACTACTATCACTTAAGATTAACTAGTCTTTCTCGCATCTGAACTCTTATGGCTTCAGGGCCAATTCACTGATTTTGCATTAATTTTTAAACTGCCATATCTTATGCTGCCGTCAAACAACTTGTCCTCTAAAATGATAAGCATCCCTTACACAGCATTTACACAGCGTTTCTGTGTTTGACTGGGGCTATAGATGAAAGCTTCCTACAGCCATGTAAATATAAAGCAAGGAAACCTAGTTTTTCAGTCTAAAACTAATGGTAATTCTTCTTGTTATTTTAGGACTAGCCATCATCTTATAAAAGAAAGGATTTCTTTCCAAATATGCTGAAATTTAATTATTTGAATATATCAAAAGACAGCAAGCCCACACGGAGCCTTAGTTTCCCTCTCTTTCTCTACATGAAGTTACTCTTTTTTCCACTAGCTTTAATTATTTTTTATTTAAGATTACACCACTTTCTATTCAGTGACAGAGAGGCACCAGGAGAAAAAACCAAACTAAACAAAAAAGAATTTCCAAAAAGATATTCCTCCACCCACCCAAAGAAAAAAGATTTCTAACCCAACCAATAAAACTCCCTCATTTTTGAAGGATGCAGTAGTCAAATAACCCGAATGACATTATGTAATTATTAATGTGAATCTCAGTCTAGGGACATTTGTCTCTTTAGAGTAGCTTAGCAGAAAGGGCTGTGTAGCTACAGGCACATGGCTGAGGACTAATTTTTTGCAGGATCAGATTTGGAGCCTGGAAAGCTAGATTACACACAGATAAAAGCCAAGGAGTTACACGGAAGAGATCTCACACTGACTGGTTTCACCAAGGGGAATCACGTTCACATTGTAAAACTAACAATAGAATCTCTTAGATGACAGCAGCAGTGAGAGCTTTCACTGTCCTTACAGCTATTTATCCCAGTTGTCAATGGAACAAACAGCTTGGTCCTCCAGTTCTAGGATCAGTACACAATCAAGACCCTCCTTTACTCCACCAGGGGATCTTGGCTACATAAGGGACATCCCCACCATTATGATACGCCTTGTTCCACTCAGCCTAGTTCCAGTAATATCTAACAAAGAGCAGAATCAGGATGTTGTCCATACAGAAGCTCACAACAATAAACAAAAAAAACCCAAAAAACCCGAAGTAACATCACACAAAAATGCCTTAGTACTGAAAGCCAAGAGTGCTCAAATATGCTCAGAGTATTTCTTCTGCCCTTCCTCTCTGACGACTGCCAAGTACTATTTCAGGGTAACCAAAGGCCCTCTCGTTTGGCTGAGTCATGTTATCTTGCTATTAATTCTTCACAGATAAGAACCAGCTCTGTGTCAGGACAGGAAAAGCAAGGGAAGAAATCCGCTTTTTTTGAAGTTCCATATGCTTCTCCAAAGACCAGCTGATCGTGTGCTTTCCCAGAGTCTCTGAGAAAGGGTTTTGGAGGTGACAAGAAGACAGGGCCGAGCTCCCGCCGTCTCGAATGCTCGGCGGCAGCGGCACCTCCGGTCATGTGCCGAGCGCCGCAGGGGCGGCCGCGATGCGCTCTCGCACCCACCGCCCGCACAGCACCTCAGGGGGCTGGGGGAACCCGTCCTGGACGTGCCAGTCCGCCCTGCATACACACCGCTGCTGTGGTTCAAACGCGGCCGTCGCACAGCGCAGGGCGAGAGCACCGACGGGCAGAGGCGCTGCCGCTTGTGACCGCTCAGAAGCGGTGGGCGGAGGCCGCTCCCCCTACGCCGGGGGTCCCGCCGACCGCAGGCTCCGTCCCAGCCAGAACGCAAGGTCACGCAGCCGGCGGGGGACTGCGCGGCCCCGCTGTCCGCAGAGGGGCCGGGGATGCGGGAGGTGCCGCTGCTCCCGGTTTCCGCTTCCCGAGATGGCCGCCCAGGGCCGAACCGGCCCCGCTGCCGTCACCGCCCGGCCAGGCCTGGGGCCGAGCCCCACTGCAGAGGGGACCCGCTGCGGGGAGACCCCGGCTCGCCTACCCGTTCGCCCGCCCGCCAGCCCTCGCTGCGAGTCCCTGCGCCGCGAGCACTTACTGAGCTCGTCCTGGGCGGCCGCGGCCATGTTGCCGGCTGCGGAGGGAGGGGAGGCGGCGAGAGACGCTCCGCGCCTCCNGTGGCCACGCCCACCGAGGGGCACGGCCACGCCCAGCCCGCCACCCCCGGCCCTGCCGGGGCTCTGTTCCAAAGACATCTCCCGAGGGGATAAAGCTGCTCCGTAGAACTGCTCACCTGCCGTTCTGGGGTTGCTCAGAGAGACCACCACACTGCGTCTTTCTCCCAAACTCTGCGATGCCACATGTGATCTCTGTAAGGAGCATGTTGGCAAGATGCCCCAGCCGAGGCATCCCTGGGGCACCTCTGGAAGCAGACAGCTTGGCGCCCGTTCCCCAGCTCCCTTACTGGTTCTCGCAGGTGGCACGGGGGTAGCTGGTGACGTCTCCCTAAAGCTCCAGGGCTAGTCCCAGGGCAGACGTGAGTGACAGGTGTCAGAGGACTAGCTTGTTTCTCGAGTCAGGAAAAAAAAGGTGACAAAAGCTTCTGTGCACCCTTTTTGCTTCATTTGTGTAATGTGTCTGGCTGAGCTGGAGCTCATTTCCCCCACAGCAGCCCCCACAGTGCTGCTGCACTTTGCACCGATAGTTGGAAAGGTGTTGATGGCACACCAGTGTTTTGGCTACTGCTGAGCAGCCCCGGCACAGCATCAGCGCTGTCTCTCCAACGTTCCTCCCTCCATCAAGGGGCTGGGGGTGGGCAAGATCCAGGGAGGGGTCACAACCAGGCCAGCTGACCCAAACTGACCAAAGCAATATTCCATGGCATATGATGTCAGCTCAGATACAAAAGCTGAGGGAGGGAAGAGGAACAGGGGGCATTCGTTTTTTACAATGCTTGCATTCCAGAGCAACCTCTACGCATCCTGGAGTCCCGCTCCCCAGGAAGTGATCAGACATGGCTTGCTGATGGGAAGTAAAGAATAAAATTCTTTTCTTCCTCTTTGCTTGTGCAAGCATAAATTTTTGCTCTTGCTTTAGTAAACTGCCTGATGCAATGAACAAGTCATTTTCCATCTTATTTTCTCTCTCCTGTCCAGCTAAGATGAGGAAGTGATAGAGCAGCTTGGTGGGCACCAGCCACCCAGCCTA
>VZRS01003302.1:102971-182806 GCA_013398055.1 Ifrita kowaldi | reverse complement strand
CCTCCGCTCGCCCTGCCGGCCGGCCGGGCCCCGCTCCCCATGGGATAAGCTGTAAACATGTTCAGCTTTGAAGGGGACTTCAAAACAAGGCCCAAGGTGTCCCTCGGAGGAGCGAGTAGGAAGGTAAGGAGCGGCGCCCGCCCGTCCCTGTGTCTGTGTCGGTTCCGCCGCCCCCCGCCCTGTTATCGGTGCTTTTACCGTCGGGCCTTCAGAAATGGGAGCAGCGATGACTAAGGTTTAATAGAGGGGAAAAACGCTCCCCTCCTGATGATGTGTTTATCTCCGATCTCCCTGCCTCTCTGTTATTATTATTTTTGTATAATCAGGCCACACCATCCCAGGCTTGTAGTGTAGTAAGAATTGTGGGAAGCGAGGAAATGTCTCCTTGGCTCGTCCCCCCCGCAGGCGATCGATCGATCCCGGGTGTCGTGGCCGGTGGCACCTCCCGAGCAGTCGCTCTCCAGGTCTTCCAAGAGGGAAGGACTCGGAGACCTGCTGTCATTTCCCTCCAGAGGGAATGTCTGTCGTGGACCTGCCTCGCCGGAGGGATGTGGGACACACACAGCCTCACACAACCCGAATTGCTGGGGGAGGTTCATCCACGTGAGCCGGGGCTGCGGGGTTGGTCTCTGTCAAGTTTAGGTTCAGTCAATTTGTGCACAGGGTGAGTAGCAGTTAATTGTCAGCTGTACCAGACTGTTTGATCTCCTCGTGTTTATTGATGGGAAAGAAGCAGAATGATTTATTCAGATCTTGCTGATTGGACAGGGTAGGCAAGTGTTTAGTCGAGCACTGAAGGGCACAGGACTTCGGAAGAATGACAGAAAGGACTAAGTGCTTTGAGAAGTGGCCTGATCTGTAGGAGTTACTTTAATTCACCGTGAAAATACTGAGTCTCCCTGTTGTCATTGGAGATGGCTGTGTGGGAAGCTAATGAGTGTTTCCATTAGTATTTTTGAATTTTAATTGGGTAAAAAAAAAGTCTTAAGTTTTTATTACTGTGCACTAAAAGCAAGTTTAGTTCTTGGAAACTTTTAAGGTTTGGCAGTACAGTGAGGAAATGAGCAAAAATGCTGCAGTTTGTGATATTAAAATCACAGTGAAGTTTGCATTTTGGCGTATTGACTTAATATGAAGAGATTGGGTTCAGAACTGTGTTTAGATTATGCAGCTTTTCCTCTGATTCATCTTCTGTTTGTCTTAAGACGTATCTGTTCATTAGGCTACATAAACTGGCATTACATGAGTCAAAATGCCATAAATACTCCCCGGCTTAAGTAGGAATTGGCAGAACATGCCCTGGTCCTGAGCTGTACACTTCAGGTACTTAGGAACTTTTGACCCTGACTTGCTCATAGTGCTTCTTGCTGAACATGTTGCCTTCTACAGAAGTAAACAATTGTCACAATATATTCTTTTACACTTAGCAAATCATGAAAATGTATCAGAATTACATCTATTTTAATTATATGGGATAAATTTATTAATGTTATGCAGGCATAAATTTCCAAGGGCAAATACTAGCATGTAAAGGACTGGAAACTGAAATTGATGCATAACCTTCACTCTGTGCAGTAGAGGTTGTGTTTCATGATGAGATTGATACTGACTGGTGCACAGATTTCATGATTTTACATTGGTTCACCGAAGTGCTTGTGCTGCATCAGTGCAAATCAGTTACATGCAGCTTTGGGCATCATGGTTATATAGACATCCTGGAGTGTCCTTGAAATAGCTGCTTATTTTCAGAAACTGCGTACGGTACTGATGAAAAAATTTATTTAAACCGTACTAAAAAGTACTTCTAAATGCAGTTTACCTGAACTTCTGTGAAAACATACAACAGAGATTGGTGTGGGAAATGTTTGTATGGGTTCCCTGAGTTTCTCATTATTTCACATCATAGGCTCCTTGGGATCATGTTTCTCATACCTATAGGCTTCATTTTTACAGAAGACTGAACTGTAAATTATTTCCTTTCAGCTTTTGGTACACATACTAAAAACCCTCCTTTTTTGACAAATGCCCTTCCCCTTCCAAATGCTGTGTAATTTTAGAAAGATCCAATGCTGTATCTCTGCCATGCTTTTGGTAGCTTGATGCCTTAGGATTTTAGCTTTTATATTTTTCATATCCTGCAATGCTTTAGTATAACTCTGAGACTCCGTATAGCCTGTTAGTTACTGTTCTCCCATTCTGGTCAGACAAAACAAATCCTCTCTAGGCCTGAACTTCAAGGTCACTTTACTGTCCCAGGCCCTGAAATATGTAAACAAAACCTCTAAAGGTGGGGGGAAACAAATTTGGGCTAATGACTTCATTGCCTGAAATTGTAATTGGAGACTTAACCCCAATATGCACATAGACCAAACTTATAAAAGTACGAAAACCCTTAATCTGGTCGTCCATTTCGGGTGTAGCCTTTCTGAAGGCTTTTGACTGCCCAAAGTGTACCTTGGAGGCCCTTCAATAAATACCTGCTTTTATCCTCTTGTCTAGCCTCTGTTTTCAGGTAGTCCCATGAAGGCATCAGCTAGCTGGATACTTAGTGCTGCCTGCTGTGATTCCTTTGGCGGAAGAAGGCACAACTCAGAAATATCTGGGGCCATGCAGGCTGCTTAGTGCTAAGAATAACTGTACCCAGTTTGGGGAAGTTTCTCAAAACGTGGTTGCACCACTGCAGAACAATGACAAAACCTCCCCGTACGGACACGGGGACGCCTGTTTGAGGAGCCAGTCAGTGTTAAAGGTACCAGCAGAGCCTGATGTGAGTACAGCTACACCAGAATAGTGATCAGCAGCACTGTTAGAAGTGTGGTTTTGCTGATGGAACTGCAGCTGCAAACCAATAGGTGTGTTGGTCACGGCTCACATGTGTTGACACCTGTCTGGCACCGCGATGTGTGTCTGTAGTGTTCCCCTAGGCCTCACAAGGGCCTGATTTCAGTAAGTTCTATCAGTAGAAGCACAATGATGGAAATATAATTGGAGACTTGCATAATTGTGGCAGTTAGGTACTGAATCTAGTGTGCCTTCTCATCACTAGCTTGTATGGCATTTTTGAATTACAAAAACAGAGAGCTTCAGGTCTGTTTTTGCATGGTTTGCATCTTGTATTCAAGTGTGTTATGATCTGAATCGTGGATGCACTAGAGAGGCACTTCAATCCACCTGTATCTTTTGACAAAAAAAAGTAGTTTTTAAGTATCGCTTGTTTTTGTTGTAGTCCTGAGTTGCAATTTAATGTTCTCAAAATTACTTCCTCAGTGACTGATCCTTTCAGAATATTATTGTAACATATTGCATTGTGCATAAGTGTAAAAATTTAGGTGATACTGTCAATATCTGGACTTTTCCTTCCATACCTGCTTTCAAGAATCTGCTGATTCATCTGGACTATTTACACTGTTGTATATTTGTTTGAGGGTGTAGATACAGGGTTTTATTTACAATGTGATAAGCAAATTTTAGCAGGTTTCATTTATTTTTATTTTCGAGGTAGCTTATCCTCACCTTTAAAACACAGTTCCTTACTTCATGAGGCTCTTAAAAAGAAATTTTCAAATTTAGTTTAATTGTAACTGGCAAACGCTATTTTTGTGCTTCTGAAGTGAAGTAGCCTCCAGAAATGAATGCTGTTATTGGAGTTCAATACAGGAATGTCTTGAATTACTCATGGACATTTTGTACAGGACAGTAATTGTTGTCTGAAAGGCTGGGGCTGCAGAGAGTCTGGTGTGTTAGGCAGGAAATGCGGAGCTGTGCAGGAAGAAGTGGCTTGGGGTGCAGCTCACCCAACCCAACTGTGCAGGGGATTGGAGCAGATGGTCCTTCACCTGGGTGCTTCCCCGTGTCCCGTGCAGTGAACATATTTCTGCTAGGTGGAGTGTCACCGAGCCTTCTGGGGACAGCTGGCAGCTTTCCCTGATTTTAGCATGAGGTTGAACACAGCACAAAATTGGTTTAACTGTGTCAGCCTGATTTGGGACAGTCAGGCCTAGTATTCATTAGTATTAAGAAAAATCTGAGGTAGCAATGCTTTAGTACGTCCGTGCAGGGGATCCCCAGGCCAGCGCTGAGAGGTACAAGAGGCTCTGTAGCTCCACATAGTTTAATTATGAATGAAACCTTGGATGTCTAACAGGTAAAATGGTTGAAAGAATATTAAGTCAAATGTACGGTATCACTTGAGATACCTAAACCACACTTTTATAAATCCCAATAAAATAGAGTATTTAAAATTATAATGAATTATGAGATGATTTAAAAAAAACCCCTCCTTTCAGGATTTGTAGTACAGATGGGTTAACACTGTCATGAAAGTGAAAGTGAAAACAGCTTCATTGAGTTTGGGGTTCTTTTTGGTCTTTAGCTTTTTTTGTGGTAGACATGAAAGCTTACTAATGAGCAAATACTGATGACTCCATCTGTATTTGAAAATGTCTCAGTAATTTAATGTGAACATTTTTAGTAATCAGAGATCTTCAATTTACAAAGTTTGTTTATATTTTAATTAAGTAGTTACTGATGTACTTTCTTAAATTAGTAGCATGACATTAAACACCAGATTCTTGGGTATATTTCCCCCTGCTTTCAGCTGAAGTGCAGAGGTAGAACTCCAGAAGCACCTTGTTTGGTCTTTGTATTTTACACATGAAATAGCTTCTTGTAGAATAAAAGTTAAAAGTTTTAGAAGCTGTAAGAAGCTGTAAAATTGCCAGTGTATGGAGAGATCAGGTTGGGATTGACTATTTTGACAGACGTCCGTAGGATATAAACATTGATGGGACAGTTTAAAAATGGTTTTATTTCTTTCTTACTGATTGATTGAGGAAAATAGGTAATAATTTTAGGAAGGAGTAATTTCTATTTTATTATAACTTATTTGAACCTACACCATGTGACACTGGAAGTGAAATGATGCTAAGGATTTCTAGTACAAGAATTCTAGATTAGAATTATAAATTCAGTGTTTATTTTTGAATAGTGGGAAGGAATTGCAGTGCTTTGCTCCCTAAGACCTTTGTCCCATAAGGCACATGGCATAGATCTGTGTGCAGGTACATTCCTCATTCTGAGTCAGAGCTGTGTTTTATTCACAATCTTGCAGTGTCACAGCCTAAGTCTTGAAATACTCTTGGAATTTCAGATCTGTGGCATGGAAGTATGAGGAGACCATCATGTTGTAAAATAATGACTGCCTGTTGGTAGGAAACTACACGGTTGATGCATACTAGATGCTTGGGCATTTTTTTCTCTCTCTGTAACATTTGAAATTCTCCTCATTTGAAAGCAAGCTGCAAAAGGTGGAGTTGTAGTTAGCTGACAGAAGCAGTGATTATGGGGTTATTTTCAGTTATGTGCTGTTTTTTCAGATTCAGAACAAAAACTTCTGCTTTTATAAATACATTTTCCCCGCTTGTTCCTGAGAAAATGATGAATCATGGAATGGTTCGGGTTGGAAGGGATGTTAAAGATTACCTAGTTCCAACCCCCTTGCCATGGGCAGGGACGCCTTCTGCTAGAAATCACTTAACTCCAGCTTTGTGTACAATAAACATCTTAAAAATCATAATAGGGACAAACTGAGCATAAATGTAAAAGCAACTTTCTTGCATTTCATTTGGCCTCTAGAGCCTCTGGTCAAATCCTGGTTCCACTGTGTGTGGTGTTGTGGTACCGTGATAGAAGAGGTTCCAGATCCGCCCTACCTCCCGCAGTAAATTTCAGCTGAAGTGCTGAGGTGTTTTCTAGCAAGCACTGTGGCATTGGCTTCAGTGAGGCCAGGCTTTCCTGGGCCAAATGCCTCCTCCTGGGCATAGTTCAAACTACCTTCTGCAAGATGGTCTGCTCTACTTGTAAACATACCTCTGATTATTTACATCATTATAAGGAAGAGTCGCAAACTGGTTAAAAGCAGAATATTTCAAGCTGCTGAACATTCTCAGACATGTTCAATGGAATTTAAGTTGTTGAGGTTCAGTTCAAGATGTAAGTCTTGAAAAATGCAAATTTGTTTTGGTATTCATATTAAAAACCCAGTTGGAGTTCATCTTGTGTAAAATAATGTTGGGAAATAGAAACATCGTTGAGAAGGTGGGGGACATCTCTCAGTGTCCACATTTGTTGTATAAAAATTAATGTTAGAAAATTTTTCCATTTATTTGCTGGAGTTACTGAATACTTGTGTTGAAAGGAATTTTATTCTATAAATTGCTTAGGTCACTTCATTTGTTTTAGGAGTTGTTACTGATTTTTATGTGGTTCAAGTTAAATTCAGCTGTAAAGTCATGTTCCTCATTTTAAGGAAAGAAAAAAAGATTCAAGTTCTTGGATTTTTTTAGATGAAAACCATACAAGTTTTTATAATTGTCCACAAAAATTAAAAAGATCAAGTGCTTATTTGTTTTTTAAAGAAAATTTCATAAAAAGTCATGCCTTGTACTTTGCATGACCTCCTGTAATGTGAAATACAAAGCGTTCTCAGCTACTAACCAAAATAAACTCTCTTTCTTTATTAATAAGCATCAAACATTTATTAATAATATTAATTTTTTGACTTCAGTGTGTTATTATTAATTTTTTAAAAAACCATAATCAGTGTTTAGCTAGTACCTGAAAATAATTTTTCAGTTTCATCTTTGCATCTGGCATATTTAGGTTTTAAATTTATTTGCTGTAAGATAGCTTGATTAACATAGCTGTCCAGGAGTGTTCAATTTTAGATTTTAAGAGTCAACAAATATTAGAAGTGTTGAAAAGGATTTAATTATGTATACATTTTGTTATTCTGAATCTGGATTTTGAGCCAAGAGGGCTGAAAATTTATTTCTCTGAAGACGAAGTGTTCAAATGCAGAAGGAAAAGAGTAATAATTTCTATATTTGTGTACCTTATTCAGTCTCTGTGTAGGATATGTGAAAGCTAGGAGTTCCGCAAACATACTTTTGGAACCAAAAAGTGTTTTTCAGCAAAACGAGGATAAGAAAACAATTTTAATTCTTTTTTTTTTTTCATTATGGATTGAACTGATGTTTTTGAAGCACTGCCATTGACATTATTCCACTGTCAGATATGGCTGTTCTCATCAGCTGCTCCCTTACAGCAGTGGTGCCGCTTGGAACTTAGCTGTGATGAATAGTACAGTACATAGCAGTTTTATGCCCATGTACAAATTAACATTTCAAATGTTACTCAACATTTCTTTGGTGGCAGTCACAAGTTTTCCTTTCTGTATGCTGTCCTCCATCTGCTTCCCTGTTTTCACCTCTTTCCTCCTGTCTTACCCTTTGAGTCATCATCTGTAATGTTGCATTGTGTTTTGCTATCACATACGCTTTCTCTGCTTTCTTGTTTCTTTGTGCCATGCCTCACAGAAAACTTCTCAGTTTGGGTTTTTCATGGTGCTGCAGCTCGCATGCTAGAGCAGGAGGTTGCTTGTGGTTTCTCTGTTGGAGAAAGCATGAGGCAGGAAAGGGACTGCCAGCTGTGTCCTACATTGCATGAAAACTCACGGACAGTGGATTCCCTATTCTGTGCTTGGGAGGGCAAGCTCCTGAAGGAAGAAGACCACACCATAAAAAATCCGGACTGTGATTCAGGGAATGGCTTTCCACTCCTTTTGAGTTAGGGTGGACAGAGCCAGGACAAGCTCATGCTTCCTTCCCCCTGCCTTGTCTGCCTGCCTACCTTGAGAGGAACACTCAACACCTGACGTGTGCCTGTCTGGCGGGCGAAGAAAGACGGTGGCATGGCCACCAGAGGATCAAGGCGAGGTGGGGAGTGAGCCAGATGTGATCTCTGGGAGTTCCTGTCGTGCCATCTCCTACCGTGAGGAGCTCTGGCTGTTGGCAGCAGGAAGAGATGCTGAAACAGTGGCTGTCACTGGCAGCAGTCAAGAGACTCTGGGTGGGAGTTGTCAAATGTGTTACTTGAGTAACGCTGTTGACATTCGCAACCAGCCACAGAACTCTTGAATTTGGCTCCTTTTCACAGTGCTGGCTGTTAAGGGGCGATTCTGGGAGGATTTCAGAGGTGACTGCAATTACCTCTCTTTAAGAAATGATTTTGTTAGAATGCCCTTTGTAGATGAAGATTTTTTCATGGTTCATTTCATCTCTTTCCTACTGCAGGTTTGTTTTATTTTGCACATGTACTTTTACTTTTTAATTTCTGAAGAGACAGTGTATTCCAGCTTGGTTTAATAGCTCTTAAGGAGATATATTTTTCTTGAATTTAATTTAAATATGTTCTTTAGTCGTAGTTATGATCTGTGTATATCTTGTGAACATGAGTAACAGTATTATTTTACCCATAATAATTTTTTAAAGGTGGGATGTACTTACCTGAATATTTTATTGGCTTAGAACCGTTCTTCTATTTTGTTTAATTTATACTTCAACAAGTTGGCGTTTCTCTTTACAAGTTCTCAAAGCAAGTATGTGGCTGACTAAAAAGCTAACTTTCGTTAAAGAGTGGGTTGGTTTAAAGAGTGCTTGCTGCAAAGAGACCCAGTTCCTCATCAGTGAAAAGCTGGTGATACACTAAGTGAGGATACACTACCCTGGTATATCTCCCTCGCTCTTCAAATGATTTAAAATTGTTTGTTTTTGATAAGCCCTCTGGCCACTTACTTTCCTTTATCTACTGATCATTTGTATTTATGTTGTTTGTTTGTGGTTTTTCATACCATTCTCTTCTCTACTCTCACATAGCAATGTGTTTTTCCTTTTTTATTTGTTCTGCTTTTTCTTTCAATTCTTTTGGAAGTATAGGAACAAATTTAAAAATGTTGTTTCTAAGCAGAAATGCACTTTACATAGTGCTGCCTGCAGAATGATCACTTCTAAATAGGGACATTTCACCAACTTCTTTAATGCATGCGGTACCAGCTGTTGAAAAAGTCCTGAAACTTTAAGCTATTTGTTGGTTATTAATTTAGTATCTTGTTTTGTCTTTGTGTGTGCATTTCTGTACTGCTTGAGTTGAGATATATCATCTGTAGGTATGGCTTTCCTTGCTTTTGTTTATACTGTGTTTAACACATGGAACAAACCCTGTCTTTAGAGGGCAATAGCTGTAGTTAGTGGTGTCTTTGGCCATAAATACTGTCTTTAGAGGAAAGATGGTTAACCTTCTTGTGGGATTTTTTTTATTTTTCACTCTCTTGGTGGTCTGCGTTACAGTATTTTCTGTCCTAAAGAAACTAAGAGAATCATGACTTTGATTCCTCTCTATCATCAAAAAAGAAATGCAGAAGAGTTTTGCTCTCATTTTTTGTATCTGCTGATAGACATTGAAAGTATTCCAGCACAGTTGTTTCAGCTGTAGTTAAATATTTTATAAACATTTGTTTGCCAACTTTAAATTGATTTTTCTGTATTAAAATACAATACATTTTTAGTTTGAGTGTTTTTTAATTTCTTAACTTCTCTAGGCTAATAGGGGGCATAGGGAGAAAAACAAAGTTGTCGTATGTGTTGTAGTGTCAAAAGATGAAAATAGTTTCCTTAAATCTGCTGTGTGTTTTAGACTGAATTTGTGAAGGTGCCAGGATGCTTTCATCTCCTGGTTCCTGCAGTGGAAACTGAATACTGTGCATCAAAATTGAATTATTTTGTATATTTCCTTGGAAATTACCCAGAGCCACCCAGTAAGAGACTCTTGCAAATAAAGCTTTGTTTATATATTGTAGTCTATCAGTACTTATATAAGATTGTCATTTAAAAGCTAATGCATGGGTTTTCTGTTGTACTAATACTGGGTTTTGAGGCCTCATGAATACTTTAGTATTCTTTTCTTTTTCTCTGTTGGTGAGATCACTGTCCTGAAAGTTTTGGTGTGTAGCCTTAATTTGGGTGAAGAGTTCAAAATTTTAAAAGAAAAAATTCTTGTCATTTATGCTATGTCTCTCTTGACATCTTTTCTGGACAAGTTTTGAGAAAAAGGATAAGTAAATATAAGAGCTTCATGCTTTTCGTAAGTTAGACAAAAGCGTGAGGCTTTGGAACAGGATGTGATTGCTCTGAACGTGCCACAGCTTGCTGTGTGCACCTGGGCCAGGGATTTATGTACCCTCTAGGCAAGGAAAACAGCCAGACTTCTGGTATGATCTGGTGTCTGGGACCTTATTGTGCTCCAGCTCTGCCATTTGTGAATGGATGATGTTTGCCAGGGTAACTGGGATGCTGAGAACACAAACATGGACAGGGATCAGTAGAGTTTTCCGGTCTTTGCCTGTCTCTTTTCATAGGGACATAACTTCCCTCCATCACTGTTCTTTTGGGAGGGCTGCAAGTCCTGTATTTGTGAGTTCAGAAAATGATTAGCACCTACTTTTCTCTATGTTTTACGTGTTGTGCATTCCGAGAAATTCCTAAAGTGAAGTCTGCATTAAATGTCCTGAACACAGTTGAAGCACGTTTGAATGAAAATGCAGTAGTATCTTTATTTGTGTCTTGTAGGAAGAAAAGGCTTCTCTCCTTCATCGTACTCAGGAAGAAAGGAGAAAACGAGAGGTAAAGTAGCCTGTAAGCGTTTGCCTGCCCACTGTATTTTTCTTTGGTCTGACATTTACAGTGCAGAGTACTTCTGCTGCAGTTGTACTTAGTTCAGCAATGTTTTCTTTCAGTTTGCAAGTTCTGTATAAAGTATGCTTTAATTGGCAAAACAGTTTGAGTGCTTTAAGGTGTTTCTTATGAGTGCTTTTAATCTCAAAAGAAGATAAGTATACACTGGGTGCAAAGGGAATTTCCCGTCTTATTTTGGTGTTTATTGGATCTAGTCTTTGTTGAGAAGAGATAGGGATTTGGCTAGTAAATTGCAAAATTTTACCTTGTCCATAGTCTATTACTTTGGGTTGACCTCAGCAAACTTACTTCTGCTCCTGGTTCTGCTATGGTTTCGGCTGACCTTTAGTACTTCACTTCCCCAGTGTGTGCCTCCGTTCTGTGAGGATAAGATCAGAACAGTGATTCTTGAATGCTTTGAAAAGTGCTCAAGTGCTTTGAAATCACCTGATAATTAAGGAGCAGTGAGAAGCTGATGTGTGAAACTTTAGGCAACCTTAATACTGGTTTATGATGAAGGCTTACTGCTCTGGACAATTCAGTCTGGAATAATGCAAAGGAGGAATAGGCCCTGAAAGGAAAGAAACAAAATTTAATAGTATGGAATTTGAGTGAATATGTTAATTTTGTCCTTTTTCCCCCACCCCTCTGATGTAAGTTGAAAACATTTTGGTGTTAAATACTGTTTAAAAAGTATAACTTTTTGAGGTTTCATGCTCATGAAGAAAACAGCTCTTTGGCCCTTAAAGGTGTGTTTGACCCATGCTAGATTAAGCACCAGTTCTGCAGTGGCTCCTCAGTTTCTGTGGGCAGTAACGGCTTTTTTTTCTTTCCAGCATGGGTGTGTAGTTATGGACCAAGTTCAAGTAGAAAGTATCAGGATTTCACCCATTAGTTCAGAATTCCATGTTATGAATCAGATTTATGATCAATGAGTACTTAGCAACATATGTAAAAATTCTACTTTGTGGTCCATAAACTCATTCAGTTGCTTGGCTCTGTCCTCTGTAAAGCTGATGCAGAGCCATACCCTCATCCCAGCGCATGTACACATGTGCACACAATGATTTGCTGTGGCATTGAGCACATTTTCACAAAATGAATGACTCCTTTGAGAATAAAATCAGCTATGGCTTTTAAAAAACTGACCGTAGCAGAATCTTAGCAGTGACCTCAGACTTAAAACCTTTGCAATTACGGGTCTCTAATTGACAATTATGTGTTCTGAGATAAAACCAGTACCTGGAGAGGAGGAGAACTTATCTGTGTTTTAGTTGAGCCTTACATTATGGTTATGAAGAGATACCACCTCTCTTCTGATTGCACTTTTACTGTCAGTACTTCGGAGAGAAAAATACCCTTTGGCCTATCAAAATTTTGATTTTGGTCCATGCTTTAGAGGTAATTAGAGTCTTCAGGAATCTGCTTATTCAGAGAAGTTACTTTAAGAACCAGGGTTTTCCAAGAGAAATAAAATAGGCCTTGAATAGCAGTTTTGTCTGGTGGTCTCTCTGGTTGGTTCAGGTCGTGTTTTTAAGTTGGATGTGTCTTTATTGGACAATAAATTAGAAATCAAGGTTTTGTGAATTGAAAGTTTATGTGAACTTTCCTAAAAGTATTTTAATTAAATTTATGATAACATTTAGGTGTTTTGTTTTGCCTGATGACTCTCAGAATTATAGGTTCATTATAGTTTAAGGATTGATTAGGTTGAAATTTCTCTTTCTGAAGCAGGTGTCTTGATAGTTGTACTTTTCCTTCAACCACTGCTTTGTAGCTCTAGGTTCATGAACAACTCTTTATTTCCCTCTTTTATTCCCTAAGAAACCATATGGACATTGTTAGAAACCTAACTACAGTAGTCACTTCCTGTAGGTATTTATTGTAATGGGATGTGCTGAGCGTGTTGTCAGGGAGCCCTCCAAGATCTTTTTCCGTAGCATCTCAAGCAAACTGGCTTTCAGTTCTTCAGAGCCATTGTAAAGGAGTAATTTTTGCTACTCTTTCCACCTACTGAGGAAGATGTCATAAAAGGACTCACTAGATATGTCTGGTTTGGAGAAGAGACTAAGAATTCTTGTTAATTTCCATATTGTGCTCCTGGGCCACAATGAGCTTTAAGCCTCATTTTCCTTTTGAGAGAATTACTGTCTCCAAATAACTGATTTTTAAAAATTGTTTTCCCAGCATCTAAACTGCCAGCATCATAATGCTTATGTATTATTTGAATGGAAACAATTAAGTGGGTCCTCAGTGTTTGCTGCTCTGTGCAGAAAGAGGAATGATGTCATTGAATTTGGTGAATGCTTCAGCATTTTTCAACATAGTATTAAAACTTTGTCTAATAAAATGCATTAAGAGTAAGTGATGCAAAGTAATAAAATGTTTATGTTGATTTCTGTAGTATTATATACTTAGTGAGTATTAAAGATCCTTTTGCAATATCTAATGGTAAATCTGTGCTTAAAACCAAAAAGCATTCTCACTGATTTATATGTATTGGATACAAGCATTAAATAATTTGTTTTACTAATGATTACTGCTTAATTTTCATTAAAAACACATTAATTCATTAAAAACCCATAAAATTTTCAATACAAATACATTTAATAAAATGGTGGAAATGAAAGTCAGTCCTATGGTGTTGATTTCAGTTTTCTTGTTTTGTTTTACAGGAAGAAAGGCGGAGGCTGAAAAATGCAATAATAATCCAGTCGTTTGTAAGAGGGTACAGAGACAGAAAACACCAAGTCAGTACCTGTTTATTTAGTTAGAAAGATGCTAAACAATTTTGCAGAAAATGAGACTTTTGAGCAATAAATAATTTCATTGAAAAATCGTTTTGAGTATTTGAGAAAGTGGAAGTTCTTTTTTCCCTCTTGATATTTTAATTTCGAAGTCAGTATTTTAGTAAACAGATCCATGTTCTGCAAAGCACTGATGTGACTGGACCTCAGTGGGATCACACAGTGGATTTTTTAGCTGAAAATTTGGATAAAAGCCATTAGGTATTAAGAACTTTCACACACAAGTGGAACTTTTAATTTTTTTACAGTATGGCTAAGGTAGTTTGAGTCAAAAAGTTGTTCTAAGTTGCTGTTGGGTAGATTCTTCTAAGAAAGAGCTTTGTTTAAATTTGTTAATTTGAGTAAACTAGACTAAAATGTTTGATGTGATATTCTTGATAAGCAACAGATTTGTTGCAACTGTACTTTCTGAGGTACAGAATGGAGTTATGGCTTCAACTATGATATCATGTGTATATTTTCATCTCTTGACAAACATGTCTTGTATCTGTTTTACTACTTTGCAGCCTTGCTGGATGAAAGCTGAAATTTTGCATCTCTGTTTTAAATCATAACCATTACTGATCTATTGATGCATGTTTTATTTTTAAGTACTCTATCCAAAGAAGTGAATTTGATCGCTGTGCTAATTTGGCCCAGTCTGGAGGAACCTTCTCCACTGCTAATGGAGCGAATTTGACTCTTCTAGTTCGCCAGTTACTCTTTTTCTATAGACAGAATGAGGATTCAAAGCGTTTGGTGAGTACTGTTACTTACTTTGATCCATAGCACTTGCATTTCATGCACTTACAAAGTAGTCTTTCACTTGAAAGTGCACTTTTCAGTGCACTCTGCTGTTTTTCATTTAGTCACAATAACTGCAAATTAGATTTTACAGGTTCATGTGCCCACACACATACATAGTATGTGAAAGGAAGCCCTGAAAAATCCTGTGTGTATTATTCACCATAAGTTTTAAAAAATAATACACTTTTATTAGAATTTTAATTTTTAGACAATATTTCTACTTAGCCTCCTGGTAATTCCCAAGGTGTTTGGGTGATATTTTTTTTCTCACTGTTCAATATTGCTGGCATATCAATTGCAAAGTCACTGCCAGTTTCCCAAATGTGTGAGTAAGTGTGATTCATAGGGGCTGTTAATAATGGACGTTAAAGAATTATGGCTATTTAGAAGCAAAAAATTACCAGATGGTGTAACTCCATCTTAACTTTGAAAGTTTAATACTAGTGCTTGTGTAGTTTGTGCAGTGTAACAGTTTTTTTTTTCTCAACTGAACATGATTCAGTCTGAATTTGTGTTTTGTAAGTCCTCCAAAGGTATCCACAAGAGCACTGAAATATTACTGTCTGAGTTGCCAGAGTTGATAGAACTTCTCATTATAACCTGTAAACTTTTGCATATCTTGTTGCAGGTATGGATGTGTCAGAATTTAATTAAACAGAGTTCTCAGTTCGTTAAGCAATTGGATGGTCCAGACAGACTTACTTGCTTATTCCAAATAAAAAGACTGTTGGGGCTGTGTTGCAGGTAAGTTCTTTTTTTCTATGTGCTCCTATGTAAAAAGTGTTCAGAAATTATGTTGGGCACTTGTTTGTTTCTTTTTGCAGCAAGGGAAGTATTAAATGTACATTTATTTTATGTAGAGGACTGTTTATATTAAATGCATGTAGGCTGTGGTACAGGATACCCATTCCTATGTACAACAGTGGAACGTTCTTAAGCTCTGTTGCCTTTCAAGTTCAACATGTGCTTAAGGGATGCTCTCCTAAGATAGGCCTGAGTATGTTCTTAACTGGTTTTGTATTGTGACATCATTCACAATATTTGTGGAAACCAGGTTTTCTTGGGAATTGATAGTGTTTAGATGTTACTATCTGAAGTAGACTAATGTTCCAAGGATATGCTTTGGATAGATGTTGTTTCGAAACTAATATAATTTGATATGCCTTTCCTCACACTTTATTCTGAACTTAAGGCATATTAAGCAGTTGCATTATTGGCTTCAGCATTAAATTTATTATTCGTAGTGGGAGGATCACAGGAAGGTAAATCTGTTAAGGTGACTTGAATATCTGGCAGCTATTGTTATTCTGCTATTAGAAAACTATTTGTTCTTATCAATAATAGGGATTAGTTACACTCTGCAGAGCTTTAAAATACACTTTTTTAGAAAATGGTTTCGTTTGAGTCATTGAACCTTGTGTTCTTTCAAGTGTGTATACTCTATGTATGTTAAACAGGGACACCAGGTACTAGAGAAGTCTTGAGTGGTGGGCTTTAAAGTCCGTGTGTGCAGTGGGACACAGCTGTGGTGTCACTGCATTGAATTGTACTTTTCCACTACAGTGGAAATTGTGTTTTTGTAAATGCAGCTCTTAATATGGATGGGGAAGAAAGCACATTGTTAGGGCAGGTCAGCCCATACACATCTAGCACTAAAAAATACTTTAAATTCTAAACAGGCTCTTAATCATCATAATTTCTGTGGTTACTGGTAGCTGTTACATAAGCAACTTGTTAAAAAGATGGGAATGGTTGTATTTTTAATATTTCAGTTTGTAAATGAAGACATATTGTGTTAGTTATGCATATGATGTTCCCTAGCACCTGTTCCCAGCCCATGTTGCTCTGGGGCTTTCATGGCTTTATTTTTAATATGGTTAGTGCATGTTGGGAAAACATGTATTATTCTTAGCTTCTCTTCCAGTTTGCCGTAGACCTCCAAATTTTCAAATCACTCAGAGCAAGAATTTAGTAGGAATTAAAGGTAGAATGCCATATTCATAGATACCTTAAAATCAGGAGTTACTGTTATAAAGATGCCATCAAAAAGATGTAGCTAAACCACTGAGAGCACCTGGAAACCAAGCAGATAGAAATAACTTACTTTAAGGTGAATGTGTGGTGAAATAAGAGAAGTATCTTGTTAAATAATTTTAATTTCATTTATAGGCTACTGCAAAATTGCAATGATGACAGTCTGAATGTTGCACTTCCTATGAGAATGCTTGAGGTATTTTCATCTGAGAATACGTATTTGCCTGTTTTACAAGATGTCAGCTATGTGACATCGTTAATTGAACAAATTTTGCACTACATGGTTCAAAAAGGTGAGTAACTAGGAACCATAAGTTCTGGGAAATAATCAAAAATTAAACAGCTGAAGCCCATATTGTTTAATCAAATTTTTGTCTTTACCACAGACGGGATGAATAAAGTGCTACATACACTAACCTATACATTAGGTGGATATTGTGCTTGTAATGAGGTCATGGCTTGAGAAATGACTGCTTGATTTCTTTGGAAATTCTGTTATAAATTGAATATTCTACTAAATTTCTGATACAGACTTGTAGCACAGATTTTGAGAGTAGGTGGATATTGCCTGACAGAAGTTTTATTCCAGTACCTGTTTAACACTTCCATGTGAACACACACACTGTGGCAGATCTAAGCTTCAGTTGTGTAAACGTTGGTCATTGTGTTGCAGTACTGTTCTCTATAAATGTTAATATTCAGTATTAGTCTAGATTGGCATTACCTTTTCATCCTGCCAACACTCAGACACCTTAGCAGAGATGGTGGCCTGGCTTTTATTTCTCTCCTCCTGTCATCAGCAGAACTGTTTGCTAAACTGCAGTCAGTGACACCTGTGCAAACATACCAAAAGTTAATGAATTGGGTAGTTAGCACCAAAATGATGTTTTGTTGAGAAGAAACTTCATTATTCTGGGAATGTCCTAAATAAATTATTTTGCCTTTTTAATATGGTGGCTTGAGTTAGCAAAACTTGTGGTTTGTGAGGAAAGACAAAAACATTTTGAAATAAATCTCTTGGATCTATCCTGTTTGGTATAAAATGCAGAGAGAGCATCTTCCAATCATTAGTTATTGGACTATTTCTATATAATGTTTGAAGTACATTCAGTGGACTTGACTACCCAATCCTTGGTTTTAACTACTGTATGTTGAAGTCACTATGAGAAAAAAATTTACTCTTACTGTAGCACATTTATTTTACTTGCCTTGGCATAACAAAAACTGTATGTTTGTCTCATTGGTTTTTATATAATAAATGTCTTCCAAAATGCATGTTTTTGTTGTTTTATTATAGTATTCTGTCCTCACAACTGATCTATGAAAGTTTGAGATCATACAATCATTAATTTTTTACTAGAATTTAACTTTCTGATTACTTATAATGAAAACAAGAAGTGGTTTTGTGCAACTGCAGATGTTCTGTCTCCTAGTAATTTTTGATGCTTAACTTGTAAAGAATCTCTTACCAGTTTCTGTTAGTGTATGTTTTTGAATATAATTTGTCTTCCATTTGTGTCTGGTCAGCATTGCTAAGTCATTCCTTTATGGGGACTTCCACTGTGACAAGTTACGTGGTCCCTGAGAAGAGTTCTTAGATTGGGCTGTCAATGATGTGACACTGTTTATGCATTTACGGTGTTCCTGTAATTGTGGAACTTGTGTCTTAGTTTGGGAGTTCATTGAGCATGAAGGAAGTTGGTTTAAGAATGGAATCACATGGTTCCATTTGTACTTCAGTGAGACAAAAATAAATTACTCTCTATACGTGTCTTTATGGCGTGCGTGATAATGCATTTTATTACTGTCTGGAAGAGCCCTATTCTGGAAGTCATGATTGTATTCTTCAGCCTGCTAAGGCAAGGTGGTCACAGAATTGAGACGTTCAGCTGGCAGGAGTCTTACCTGTATGATGCAGTCATGTTTTGGAGTAGAGTGGAAAATTCTTACATTTCTGGAAGAGTGAAAGGACAACATGACCAGAGTCACTTAAAGGAGAAGAGAACATGTTTTTCATAAGCCATTATTTAAAGAAATCAAATAATTCACTTCATCAGCAAGAGTTGATTGGTCTTTGAAAATCAAACTGACTCTGAATATGGTTATCTATGAATGATTTTATAATGTGATGTTTCCAAAGGGATTGCTGATATAGCCTGCTAATTATGTGAATGTGACTTGAACTATTGTAAAATGTCTTCCTAAGTCAAGCTTCGTGTAATGAATTGTAAAGTATTTTTCAGCTTAATTTAAATTGTTTTAAATGGAAAAGAAAAAAAATACTGTATTTAAAAGTGGGTTTTTTTTTTCACTTGCAGGCTACTACAAGTCGCTTTATTTGTTAATTAACAATAAGCTTCCCTCGAGTATTGAGTATTCTGATGTTTCTCGTGTTCCTATTGCAAAAATACTTCTGGAGAATGTTCTGAAACCATTGCACTTTACATATAGCTCCTGTCCAGAAGGTGCAAGGTAAATAATTTAAAATATTTGAGTACTCATTTGCTGTAGTCAGAGGTGCAGTTTGTTATTGTCTAGTGTCCAGCCATTCTTTCAGTGCAGTTCATTGATTTATTTGCAATAGTAATGATTTTTTGGTAACACTGTACATCACTGAAACAATGTAGTTTCAGGTGTCTTTAAGAAAAAGGCAATAAAGTGCTGAATGCTGCAATAAACAGAGTACAGAGAATAGCAGGTACCACAATACATAGGAATGAGGGTGTGGAAAATTTAGATGAGAGCAGAGACGCAGCTAAGGGTAGATGAAAAGAATTTTAGAGTTCAAAAGAACTTTGTGGCAGTTGAGCTGAGGTTTATGGAGAGAAATTGCTAAGGCAGCTTACAAGCAGGAAGAGTCAGGTATGTAGACAGAGGGAACATAAATCAAATCCTGGTTGTATCACATGCATTAGTGTTTTGTGTTAAAATAGGAATTTGTGTAAAAAGACTAATTGAGTTTGTTAGATGTATCTTGTTCTTTGATATTATAAACAATGTATTTAACTTCAGAATAGTTTTCTCTGGTTTAATGAAAAGTAAGGATAAAATTGCATGTAAGATCATCAGGAAGAACATTTAGTCTAAGAAGTTAATTTTTGAGAAATCTGAGGAATTTGATGTGCTAGGACAGGATTAATGGAGCATATCTTTGCAGTCCTCTTGATGGATGTGTTCATACTTGCAAAATGATCTATTATTCCATTGGTATGATTGTGGGAAATTTTGCCTGTGTTTTCTATAGCAACAATTTTTCTTCATTTCAGGCAGCAGATTTTTGCCGCCTTCACAGAGGAGTTTCTGGCAGCACCTTTTACAGATCAGATATTCCATTTCATCATTCCAGCGCTTGCTGATGTGCAGACCATTTTCCCGTATGAACTCTTTCTGAATGCACTATTACTAGCAGAAAGTGGATGTTCAAGAAGAAGTGATCAAGCCCCATGGCTTTTCTACTTTGTGTTAACAGTAGGAGAAACATATTTGGGTGAGCAAGCTGAGTGGCCAATTTATTGTTTTTTTCATGTTGGAATTAATATGTTATGTATTTCCACAGAATGGTTCATTGCTAAGTAAAAAGGACAGTTTGTGCATGCAAGTGTTGGAGAGATCTGTTTTATTACCTATTCCTACCCTTTTCATTATAAAAATGTGCTAATTTGATAAGATTTGGCATAACTTGTTTTGGTCGGGTATTTCTGGTAGGATATATTTTATTGCACAGTGTGATCTTGCTGATGATCTTTTTGTTTCAATGTATGCACTCTAGGATCTCTTTCAGAGGAAGGACTTCTTGTGTATTTGAGGGTACTCCAAACTTTTCTCTCTCAGCTGCCTGTGTCTGCTGCTGGTACAAATTGTCAAGATGCAAACAGTGATTCTGAAGATGAGGATGAAGAGATCAGTAAAATGACAACTACACCAGTAAGCAGTGCAGAATTTCTATGAATGGATTTGTACTACAGCAGCAGCAGCAGCAAAGATAGGCAAAAACAGGATCACTCTAAGTCCAGTATTTTTCTGTAGATGTAGAAGGGAGCCTGTTTGCTTCTTAAAAATAGATGACTGTTCCCTGCAAGCAAGTGGAACTGGTTGCTTACATTAAAAACAAACCCCTTACTATAATAAGAGATCCTAAACTACAGATACCGTGTCTGTGGAAAGACAAAGATTTATTTTAAAAAAAAGGCTTAAAATTACCTTTTTGCATTTGCATTTTACAGAGACTTTATTACTTTCTGTATTCTGTAGGTCCATAGTGACGCTAAGATATCATGAAACATACTAGTACTCCTACTTAGTATTTTCATTTTTTTTGTCATGGAAATACTACAAGTTCAACAACAGTCTTTACCCTGTAGAGTAGCTCTGTATATATCCACTAACTCAAAAGCCCTCAGAGGGAAACAACCTGCTTTATGTAATAATGTATGGCGAGTGCTATAAATAGAACTTTTCACTGTAGTTTAAACTTAGAATAAATCTGTGCTAACGCTAGCCTCCTCCTACTCATATCAGGGCTTTGACTAGCCAAAGTTGGACAGATGCAAATTCAGCAGTTTCTTACTGGCCTTTATGTAATCTTTCAGAAGACACAGCCATTCAAAAGGACTTAGTGTGCATGCTTTCCTTGTAGAATGCATGAAATTTCACCATATTTAGAGTTCATTAAAAAAAACCTTTGGGCCATGCTGCCAGGGAGTACTTGCAGCATTTTACTTGTGTGTTTTTAGACATTGCGTGTTACTGTCACACCAAAATCTTTATCAGGATAGTGTGAATCAAATATTTAATTTGCCAGACACACACTGTGTGCAGTGTAAGTATTGGCAGATTCCACTTGTGGCTTAGAGGTTGGTGATACTTAAGAGGTGATTAGGTAAAAACAAAGCAGAAATTTCTGTTCACAGATAACTTAGCTTACACTAATTCATAAATTGGAAAAAAAAGTTGCTCTGAGGAGGCTTTATATAAATAATACTATTTATTGCAATTTGCTTTTTTGTGTGTTTCTCCTATGATTTTTTAAATATATGCCGTATTTTCATGCATGCCTGTCTTACAAAAAAAAAAAAGGTGAGTGGGTGGGGAACCCCTCTTTCTTAAAAACTTATAATTGATTAACTTGTGTCCTTCAGTGAGCCTAACAGCTTTGCTCAGTTGGCGACAAGATAAAGATTGGAAAGTAGGAAAAAAAGAGGTTGAGGTGGAGTCAGTTGTATGCCAAGGGAAAGTATTCATCTTCACACACTGCTGGTACTAGCCAGGCATGTACTGACCACCCTGAACTGTGTTGTCATTTGTTAACCCAAGAATTATGAATGTGAAGATACTGCTTGTAAAGGAATTTAAGAGTCGACATTCATTTCTGGGTTTCGTGTCCAATGGTGACCAATGTAAGTGGAGAGGAGATGATTATTCACGTGTTTTATGCCAGTAAGTGATTTTGTCTGTTGTATCCATGTGTTGCAGAGCACACTTACATTAAAGGGAGTATTTCCACTGGCCTCAGTGAAGGATGGATACCACAGGCCAACAGTTACCTGCCTGGGGCTTTAAGGTGGCTCTTGGGTCTGATACTTTTAAGACTTGGATATGCATATGTGCTTCCATTTTATTTATTGTACAAGAGAACTTTATGTTCTAATTAAAATTGGAAGTATTATTTTACTAGAAAAAGGGATACTTGATCATTATAAATAATTAAAGGTAAACTTTCCTTTGATATGTTTGTAGGGTGATGGAAGAATATCAGTTCAGTACATAACTGAGGAGTGCCTAAAGAAATTGGACACAAAGCAGCAGACAAACACTCTACTGAACATGGTTTGGAGAGATTCAGCAAGTGAAGAGGTCTTTACCCTGATGGCATCAATCTGCCACACACTAATGGTACAACACCGAATGATGGTGCCAAAAGTCAGGCAAGTAGAAATAATAGTCATATTGAACTGTAGTACATCTAAAATTATTAGACAGACCTGTTTTAAATGCCATGTGGAGTTTTTTCTGTGTTTTCTTTTATGATTGGCTGAAATAAATTAGATTTTCAGAATTTAAACAGTAATTCCAGGCAAACCAAAGAGTGGATTCTTTGTTTCTAGTTTTTCTCGTTGTTCACTATGGCCGCTCAAGATTCATGGAAGCATTTTATCTGTTGCTTTGCTCAGAGGCAGTGTTGAGTGCCATTCCAGCACAAATTGGACTATCTTGTTTTTGAAACAGTCAGTGCTATGGATTCCACAGTCCCTCTGGCTAGCTGAGCACTGAAACCAACTTGTTCACACCCTTCTTTAATATATGCCAAAATCTCCTGCTACAAATTAAAACAATTCCTAACTATTGAAGATTGCTATTGTTTGGGGAGGGTTTGGCACCTGAGATGAAGAGAAAGGACATTTTCATTTGTGCAGTATTCTTTTACAAAGATTGCAAACCATAAATGTCAGAACAATGGGAGAAGATTTTTGGCCATTTTATTATCAGACTGAGATCCGTAAGTATTAACACTGTTCTGGTGCAAGTACCTATGTAGTTGCTGGTAGTAAAGTAAGTATTTAGGGAATGTTGTAAACATAATTCAAACTGCATTGTAAACAGTGATACAGAAAACTAATTAGGTGCTATCTTAGCCCAATGGTGTTTATAGCTGCTGGAGGAAGTAAGATGTCAGTGAAACTGCGATTGCTCGATTAGGGTAATTAGTTCTTTGTAGACTAATTGCATTAGAGCAGGATGTGAGACCTAAGATCATAGCAGCAGTTGAATTAGTGTGCCAGCTTTATTGTTGCAAGTAGTACATTGCCTTGGATAGTAATTACTGAGCTTAAATGCATCACTGCTTTGACTGGAGGTTTGCTGGTGAACTGTGTGGAAGAGGGTGTTTAATGAATAAAGAAGTCACCGAACTTCAATGGTATGAGTATGGCATCTATTTCCTCTGAGAAGCTGTATTGGGTCTTTGCAATTATTTGTGATAACAAGCTATTTACACACTGGATAAATTCAGGAGTTAAGGAAGTTCTACTCAGCATCTTCTAGTGGAAAATAATTTAGAAATTGTAACTGTTGAAAAGCTCCAAAATAGCTGAATTTTAGAAATAAGTAGTAGATACTAAGATTTCTGTCAGTGGTACGAGTGCAATTACTTTCATGGTCAAAATGAACTTAATTCACCCAGATATTTGGTAAACTAAAGTAGACATTTAATTACTATTTCCGACTTAGAAGTCAGCTCTAAGTGCTGAGTTTCCCAGAGATCATAATTTCAGCAGGTGTCAATCTTTTTTCCTGTTTTCAGTGCATTTTAGACCTGTCTTAGATTACCAAGCAGCTGTTCTAAACATTATTTTTGAGTGTTTTTTGAAGGACAGATGATGCTTGCTTATTCATGGAATTTAAAAAGAAAATTAAAAGACTTTCCGTCATTCAGTTTCACTTCTTAAAATTGTCTGGTGACTTTTTTAGTGCCCAAATAATTTTATCAAATTTAATTACAGTCTTTTGAAAGATGCTACACTTGCTTTGAAAGTAACTTTTAAATTACTTAATATCCAGAGTGAAGTATATCTACTTAATTAAACTATGTAGAAATAGTTAAGCAGAAATAATTTATCTCAAATTATTTTTAATATATTCTAAGATCTTAACAGTGCTCTTCTATTTTGTGTTTGAGATCATACTGGGTCAAATGGTTTAAAAAGAAGGAGTTGTTAAGAAGACTTAGTTTATTTAGTAGCATATACAACTGTAATATAAAATAATGATAAAAACATAGAAGCTTCAAATCTGAAAAATGGGATGCTAAATAGAGTAATAATTGAAAATAATTTTTCAATAACTGAAGAAAATGAGACTAAGATTAACACAGGCTTTAGAAGGGAGCAAATGACAAATATCTCAGTATTGTTTTAATAGTTCTGGGGCTTTTTTCCTTCTTGAACAAAGGTGAGAATTTCAGAATATAGACTTGTGTCACTCCATCAAAGCTGAATGCTTTTTTTTTCTTGAGGCTTCTCAGTACTTTTATAATTCGACTGATGATGATGGTATTTTGTGGTGTTAGGAACATTGATGTTGCTGAATTAATTCAGTATTTTCCTTGATTTTGCAACAAGAGACCAAGGCAAAAGAACAAGATACCCAAAGTACAATAGAATTTTGAAAGAAGCAAGCCTGTAAAGTTATTTTGTGATGCTCTAGACAGGATGGTGGGATCCAGAGGTGGATAACTGAAAAAACACATCGCTTTGGGTTAGTTAGGAATTTTGATGAATTCTGAATAATTCTGGAAATACGTAGTCAAGCCCAATTAAAGAAAAAGGTCACAATACAAGAAAAACCTAACTGTAGCTTGTGTTCAGTAACAAGTATGACCAGATTAGAGGTATAAAATAAAATCCTGATTGTAAAAAAGCCATTGGGAATTCCGCTTGTTTTCAAAAGGACGGGGCTTTAATATTTTCGCTATAAAGTTAATACATATTATTGAATACAGTAACTAAAAAAAAAGAGAAAACTTGTGTCTTGGACTGTAGTTCTCATTACAGAGACTTGCAAGACTTTTTCTCATCAAAAAAAGACTTTTTTCATCACTTTGAATAAATAGCAAGTTCTGTTTCTGTGAAATATTTCGGGGTGTAATTTAATACCTTAGACTTCATCTTTATTACAGCTGAATATTAAATAGTGATGGAAGCTGTGCTTGTACTGGGACATCAGTCGCTGTCAGCTGTCTGATCGGCGCCCCCGAGTTCACTCATCTTGGGTTAACAGCTCCATAGTCACTGTTCATCACTGCTGTTTAATTACTGTAACATTGCTCATCTTAGCCTGTGGTTCAGAATTGTTTGGCAAATGACAATCTGCTGTAATCTGAGCAGCCTGTCTTCATATATGTGCTGAGATACCCGGCTTTACATGGGGCTACTGGGGTAATTCTTCAGGGAGCGTTCTGACACTGCTGTGTTTCTCTTAAAACCAAAATCATTGTATTTGCAGTTTTAGCCTTCTTTTTTTAAGCTTTGCTTCACATTCTTGGTCCAATAAAAATAGAGGTAGAAGGATAAAGCAGCCTAAAGAGCAGGATAGTTCATTTACCAATGGCTCTGCTGCTGTCTCGTACCTGTGACACCTCACAGTTCTGAAGTGACAGAATCCGCTGCCCCGGCAGCAGTGACCTGTCGCAGGCTGTATGAGCTCCTCTCATTCTGCTGTATTCTCTTCATTAACTTAAATGGTCTCAGTGGGAAACTGGGCCCAATTTATGACCTAGACTGAAAATCTTGCCTTTAACTAATTAACTTGTAGTGGTGCCTCAGCTAAATTAAGCTTAATGGGTCATTTAATCTGTCCCATTGCACAGGAGGAATTTGACACTTTTTTTAAACCAGAGGTGCCCAAAATGCTGTTCTGTCAAGTAGACATAAATCACGTGGCCTTTGTGGACAATTAGATACCTAGAGAGAGAAACAAGGTTCTAAATAAATGATCGTTATGTACTTACTTTTGGGAACAGATAATTTAATTTGGTATGATTAAGATTGATACTTAACAGGAATCACCAAAGTGAATTTAACTCTCTCACAGCCTGTGGCTGAGGCAGTGTGTGTTTTTCTACTTGAAAGGAGTTTATCTTTCTGATGGCAGAGAAATGTTTCTTTCTTCCAAATGACCGTGCTAAATCTTAGTATTGGACTTCACAGAAAATCTATTAATGAATCCATTACATAAAACAGGTATCATGATATATATGAAGAAGTTGGTGGCTTTCGGATTTTCAAGAAAATGCAAAACCTCCAGATAGGAGGAGCTTAAACATTAGCTGCTTGGTTTGTTTTTAGAATAGTACAAATCTTGAAAATGAAACCCCTGAGTTAGGTTTTACAAGTTTACATAAAAATCAAAATGTCTGATCTTTTTTATTTCTAGTTTTTTTGGTGTGGATTTTTTTTTTTTTTTCTTTAAAGGAAAAAGTGGTCAAGACTGTATGGACACTGAAGCTTTATATTAGCTGATCTCTAAACTTTGTGGATTCATAAGGCTTTTTCTTCAGGGTATATAAGCTGTGCCAGTACTCTACTGCAGTTGATCAGGAATTCTTGTGCTGTGTCATTTTAATGTAGCTCTACCTGGACAGGGTGTTTTTAAGCAGATGCACATCTTTTCTCTGCCAAGGAAAAAGACCAAATAAGGTAGATTTGGACCTATTTTAGTTCTCAGAATTTTTTTTTCTTAATTTTTTTTTGCTATTTCACCATGTTTTTTTTTTGGTCAATGCGAAGCCAAAAATTTTGAAATTTTATTGTGGCCAATTTTGTGTAGATACAACTTTTCAAAGCCATCCTTGCATTTTGTGGTGAGTTTCTTATTTTGTATTTTTTGGTTGCTGTTGTTATCTTCGCTTTTAAAGCCAATTTCTGTCCTTGGAGTGGGAAGTTAGCAGGTTTTTTCTGCCATCTTTACTTTTGCAATGGATTAAATTTCAGATGAATCTAGTGATAAAAATCTCTTTTAACACAAGGCCCAGTTCACCATTCTATGTTCACTTCTCAGTTCCATGTTTGTTTTCTGGTCACAGTATGGAAACTTTAGAATGGAAGCTTTAGAACTGACAAATTAATCTGCTTCATATTTACAGATATTTCGTGTTAATGAAACAGGCTGTTGGTACCATCTTCTACCAAATGTGCATTTTTGTACTTAAACAGATTTTCAGGAAAGGGAAATGTGAAAATTGAATGCATTCAGCCTTTCTGGAACTGGGCCATGAAACAGAGCAGTTGCTACAATTGACTGCCTGAATCACGGATATGGAATAAAAATGGCTAAAACTTAGACAAAGGTTATTATTATAAGCTCTTAAGGTTTGTCCTTTTTTCCCCTTCATTACTGCTGAATATTGCTAGAATGAAAAAATGAATTACATTATGATAGGTTCATTGTCCATAATGTTTGTTCATTTCTGCTCAAACTGTTACATAATTTCCAGGGATGATTGTAAAATTAACAAGTTTTTACTTGGAAGCTGCATGAAACCTGATGGCCCTGTGCCAAATTACTTTTCATTTTAAATATGAGGCTGAAAACTGAAGGTCACTGAGGAAATTTCTCATTTTGGAAACCAAGACATCTGAGCTATCATTCAGATATTTAAACATTAAACTACAAATTCTTATTCTAAATTACCTAGGTATGATAAGCCCTTCTTTACCTGTTAATGTATAATTTTCGCCAAATGTCAGAATAATGTGACTTTAGAAGGGAATAGAATTCTCATGTATCAAATTCAGGTTGAATTTTTTCAAAAAATCCACATGATTAAAGTAGAACTTAATGTAAGGATGAAGCTTATCTTGAACTGGCATTAGCTGCAGTTGCTTCAAACTTGGCTTGAACTTGGTGATGTCCCCAACATGCAATTTCTTTGAAGTAAGTGAAGCTCCCAACTCTTTTTAAAGGTACTGATCTATGCATTTAAAATTCAAGGAGATACTGCAAACTGGAGGTTGCTTGTGTTTCAATTCCCGTTTTTCCACGTGTCCCTACTCTGTTTCCAAAACTCCCTGTACCTGTGAAACAATCCTTTGTGCTGTGTGGGGAGTTCTGCCCTTCTCATGCTCCTTTATGCTGGCACAGGTCCTTGGCTGTGCAGCTGGATCTGGTGGATGCAGGTGAACTGGGAGCCTGAGGAAGGGACCAGCTGTGGGGTCAGGAGAGAGGCTGTGCTTGTGGGAAGGCAGCAGGACGGGCAGACAGTGAGCCAGGACCCAGGGGCCAGTGGCCCTGTGCACTGGCGTGTGGAGTGTGGGAGCTTTTGTCTTTGAATGAACTGCCACTTAAACCATTTTCCAAGATTTTTAAGTCTTTATTGATATTTTACCTTTTTTCCTTAATGAGATGCGTGTTTCCTTTCCTTTTGCCATCTGGGAAATTTTAATTTAACCATGTGGTCCACAATAAAAACTTCGTTTTCAGGCAGCAGCTAGTCTCCCCTCCCTGCTCCCATTTCCCAGCCTCCTATCTCTTGTATGCCTGGTCATAGAGAATTTTGATGTTGCAAAACTATTGACCCCTGAGAGATGTCGATCTCAGGATTTGTTTTACTTATTTCCTAACAGGAATTAGGAGACCTAGGAAAGTAGCATCTAAAAAAATTACCCAAATACTGTTCTTCAGTACCTGAAAAATGACTGTTCAGTCAGTGAAACCCGTTTGGTTCCTAGAAGACATCATTTCAAATGATTTTGTCTCATATGTTGTTTCTTGCAAGGGGAAGAAAATACACTGGGGATGACTTTTAGTTTCGGGAAGCTTTTTGTTTCTCATTTCTGTAAAGTTTTTAAAAGACACCATAAGCATGTCTGATATAATGGGGTTAAAGTCAGTCCTGTGTATAACTGACTTGTGAAATTACACACATTTACTTTCACAAATGAATAAGAAGTTTTCAAACAACAAACAATTTTCTGTCAGCAGATGGGTTAGTGTACATGTAGCTGTCTTGACATCGTTCCATTGATGTTGTTCTATTTCTCTCTGCCAAGCTGAGTGTACCAGTAGAATTGCTATAGTTCTGACATAAATGAAGGTATTTTAATCTTCCTTTTGCAAATAATTGCTATGTTTGTTACTGTCAGAAGAACCGCAGAAGTGACCTGTTTACTAGTTTGGTGTGATTTTCTGTATAGAATTTAAAAAGTCCCAGATCATTAGTTCAGTGTCATGTTATTTTCATTAATATATGTTGAGTTCTGCAAAAGACTGGAAATGTGGGTTTATATTGTATGATTTGTTGCTGATTTAATGAAAACTGTAATTTTTGGTGTAAGGTTTGAGTATGATTGGTTTTCAGCTTTTTGGACTTTCACCAGATTTGATCAGAGTAAGACCCTTCATCTTGAAAAAGTAAATTTAAATAGTTAATTTTTGAGAACTGCTTGACAGAAAAGTTCTTACAGAAACATTGTGTTTTTTGAATACAGTATTTTGGAAGCTAAATTTATTTGAACTTCTTCTTGCAGGCTTCTATATAGTTTAGCCTTTAATGCCAGATTCCTGAGGCATCTTTGGTATTTGATATCTTCAATGACTACACGAATGATTACAGGGTATGTATTGTACCATTTCTGGAACTGATTCTTTGTTAAAACCGAGCATATCTAGTGGAAAGGGAATGGGACAGTTAGAGATATGGTTATTTACCTCCTATGATTTCATAAAACTAAGCAAAATCTTGGAAATTGGACAGTTGTAAATAAAGAAAATACTTACTTAAAATGAGTTGAATGTTTTGTAGTTCTTGGAGTGCTTACAAGCATCAGTGTAGAAAACACTGAAGCCCTAGGTCGTTCACCCCAAGTGTGTGAGTTTTATCTCACATACTTCAGCTAGTCCAGAAATAGATGGTGGCAGAACCACTTTCCTGTGAGGCAAGGAGCTGAGGCACTGGACCTACAAATGTGTTCAGTGCTGATATGCAGAGAATTATTCCCTTTCCTTCGTGTCTCCAAAGTATCTGCAGTCTGGATTAGTTAATGCCCAAGTTTATTTGTCATGGAGACCTTGAGCTACCAGTGACAAGAACTTGTGAAGAGTAACCTTATTTTGCAAGAATTGGAAATAATAGTTATTTAGCTGAAAACACCATTGTTACATTGCTGTTGGAGCTATTTTCACATGGTTTTACTAGAATGCTGAAGGTGATACTTTTTGAAGTATTTTATTAACCCTCTCTTTTACATTGCATTTTATATTTTAAGGTCTATGGTGCCACTCCTTCAAGTGATTTCAAGAGGCTCTCCAATGTCTTTAGAGGACTCTAGCCGAATTATCCCTCTCTTCTACCTTTTCAGTTCTTTGTTTAGTCACTCACTTATTTCTATTCATGATAATGAATTCTTTGGTGACCCAATAGAAGGTGAGTTTGGAGCATACTAAATAGCAGTGGCTTGTAAAATGTTTTTGTGTGAGGCTGGAGAGCTCCCTGGGCCATGATTTGCTGACATCTGGGAGAAAGGATCTTTGGGGCTGGCTTGCTGATGGTCCCCTGAGCACTCAGCTGTCAGCTGGCTCTTTTATGGTGATTGCACTTAGAAAAAAGAGAGAAAAATTAATGGTCTGCACCTTGGGAACCCTTGCTTTACATGGGGTCTGATATGGAAGTTCTTAATCATGATAATTTTTAATGAGTTAGTGAACAGAGCAAACTTCTTCTGGACTGAACCTGTAGTTTAATGTATAAATTTAACATAGCAGGAATCACAAAACAGAACAAGAGGATATTGTAATTAAAATAATTGTGAGTACAAGCAATCCGAGGGTTTGATCTCCTTCATAAAGGTTTACCCATTCTCTTCTTGGGTGAGGTTTCTTTTCTCTGCCTTTAGATTTTTCGTGTGAATATTAACATTTAATTAAATAAGTGGTTTCTTTAAATAATAAAATAATTAAGAAAAAGTAATTTAAGGAAACTTAAACTTGTGTTTCGTGTAGTTGTAGGTCAAAGACAATCATCAATGATGCCTTTTACACTAGAAGAGCTTGTAATACTCTCACGCTGCCTTCGAGATGCATGTCTAGGAATCATAAAGTTGGCTTACCCAGAAACAAAACCAGAGGTTCGTGAGGAATATATTGCAGCATTTAGAAGTGTTGGAGTGACAAAAAACACAGAAATGCAGCAATGTATACAGACAGAACAGAAAAGGTGGATTCAGTTATTCAAGGTAAATTGTGTCAATTTTCAGAACATAGCTGAATAAAATTTTCAGGCTTCTGCTGAAAAGATGGGATTAGATACTTTTCTTCTCTGATTTTTTTGCTGTTGCAACAAGGAATATAGATTTGGGAAGATTGTTGCTTGGCATATGTGCTAAACTTCACGTAACTAAGTTCTGATAATGAAACACTTTTTTTTCCTTCTGTCAACTCTTCATTTTCTTGCTTGTCTTAAGACAGTTACTGTATAAAAACAGGGTTTAACTTTGGCTCCCATTCAACAAGGTGCTTAAGCATGTTGTCATAACGTTGTATAGGTGTGAAATTCTAGCAAAATCTAATGATTACCCCGGTACTTCGGTACTAGAGACTTCACTGTATTGGTTCACTGTGTTGTATTGGTTTTGTTGGTATTCTCCTAAAATCTGTTGGTACTCCTCGTTTTGGGTTTGCTGGAATACTGAAGGGAAGGTGAATCTGGCTTAGCAAATGTGAACTTAGTGTATGTTCTTTCTGGATATCTACCAGTGTTTTTCTGCTGGTTTTATCCATGGCATCCTAGCTAAGACATGAGTTAAGAGAAGCTGAAAACGTTGGCAGAAAAAAACCCCTAATATAACTGTTGCTGAAAAAAAGGAGTGCTTGACTTGTCATGAAAATTCTGCAGCAAACACATCTAGTCAGCTAAAATTGCTCATTAAAGAAGTGGGAGCAGAAGAAATGCATTTTCCAAATTGAATGCTAGATTTACAGTCTGTTTAATACTGGCGACCTCTCGCACACTAATGTTCAGTTCGAGTCATCAGCTGTCCCTTCAGGTCTTTTATCACTGCTTTTGTCAAGCTATCTATTTAATTGAAAGAAGTTAATTGAATGAAAATGATCAACTAAGCTTGTATTAATATTGCTAATGGAACTTTCTTCTTGGCCATGTTTGGAGAAAGATGTCATGCTAGACTTTAGGAAAGGCCCATTAAGGCTTGCACTTAACCTGATGGGCTAATTAAGGAATGCTTATTCATTCTACAAGTCTAAGGTAGCCTCTATCCAGCCTATTCTGCCTGATTTTACAACACATTTCACTTATGAGCATAAGCATTAATAGCAGTGAGAGTAACTGATAATGTTTTGATTGCACTGAATACAGTCCTAATGCACCACTGAATTTGTAATTTGCACAGATTGATCTAATATATGTTTGCACAATGTAATTTAATTACTTGTCTTTAAATTGCCAAATAAACTTTTGATTTGAAGGTCACAAATGAAAACCCCAATATGTCTATTTTTCTAAGAAAGATGTCAGACCCAGGGGTATTTTTATGTATGCAGTTCATATCATTCCATTTTCTATTTGTTCGCTTTAGTTTGTTGTTCTTAACCAGTCTTTGTGTAACTTGGTGGATTTCGGGTGAATTTGATCATATTTTGCTGTCACGCAGAAAGTTTAAAATCCAGAGTTACTGTGTCCCATTTTGGCAGTCAGGAATTAAACTCGTAGTGGAACTGCCTGGACTTGGTGTACTCTTAGTATTTCCAGGAGCCAGGCTTATCTTCCATTAGCTGAATGACAAATGTAAATCTTGAGGGTGTCTGGAAGGCTCTGATTCTACCCAAAAAAGAATATAATAGCAAAGCTTCCCTTGTTTGCTTCTTCAGAAACATGTTTCTGTTATTAGGGATAAAAAGTGAACATGGCTAAAGTTAATGTCATCGAGAAGACTCCTGTGCATAGCACTGAGTCTTTGCTGAGGGCAGCTTGAACAGGCAAGGCATTAGTACCTTGAGCAGGCAGCAGTACCTTCTTCCAAATCATTACAACAAAGCTCAAGTAGTTCATAGAAAGTAAAGTAGAAAATGCTTTTTCTTTCCTTTGCACTGTGTCAAATATATCTATTAAATATATGGGTTTATCTTTGCTGAAGCTTTTGCAAGCTACCTGCAGGAAAGGCACATTCCTTCCTTATCATCTGTGCTTTTAATTTCTCTTTTTCCCTTTTTCTTTTAACTCATTTTTTTTGGTGTGTTTTGCATGCCTCTGGTATCTAGTGAAATACGTGTGTGTATATATGAAATGGGTGAAATACACGCACACATACAAACATGCAAATGTAGGCTCAACTTCTGCAAGGTTATGGTAAATCTGGTAACAGTGAGGCTGGTGACAATGGTGTGCAGATTTGCTAACAGATTGGAGGTCTTTGGTAATATTTACATGTACAAATGTCTTCATTCAACAGAATCCCCCATTTTTGGCTTGGTAGAATGGTGAGTAGTGTAGTCAACTGTTACAGATTCCATAGAAAATCTTAAGTTGCAAGTACTCGAAAATGGATTTTGTTAAACAGAAGAATTATTTCACTATCTTGAGTTAATCCTATGAAATCAAGTTCCTAATTTTGCTGAAATTTAGTTTTAAATGCTGCTTGCACTGCACATTCTTGCAAGGAAATCCCCATTTTAATATTATTTATTGTAGTGCATCTTCCCTTTCAGTAGATACATACGTATGAAAATTTTTACAAAGGAGTGCTGAGTTGAGGTGTCAAGTGTTCTCAGTACCCATGCATTCTGTAGGAGGAACTCCCAATATCACCTGATCTGATTCAGCTTCCTTTAAGGTTTCTTTAGTTGCTTGTAAAATATTGTATTTACATGGTCTTCATGCGGATAGTATTTTCTGATTTTATTTTCCTTTTTAAAAACGTTTGCCTCACTTACAGTGGTAATGGGACCACAGAACTTTAGGGACTCATGTAACCTGCACTGAATTTTATAAGGGAAAGGTGATGAAAATTCCTGTGTAATCAGACAGTTCCCATAATAGCATTCTTTGTTCTGTCTTGAATAAAGACATTACCTTAAAAACTGGATGTTAAAAGCTCTTTTGTGTTGCATCTAGACACAGAATCCTTTACAAGGCCCATTAAACTTTGTTACTCCTGACACCTGTCTATTAAGACTGTCTTTTAGCAAGACTATTTCAGAAAAGCTCTGGGGTTTTTTTCATTTTTTTCATACTCATTTTTCAAGTGCTGTACTATAAAGTTGCAAAACAGATGGCTGTTCATTGTAGCAGGGATAATGTCTTTTTAGCCTAGTAATTTACTATTCTATTGATTCCACTTAATTATGTTTTATGTAGTGGTGGGCGAACTTGATTCAGCTTTGGACAGAAGGCATGCAACCAAGTGTGGCAGTTCTCCTTGAGGTGGAGAACTTGTTTGCCTGGTTTCTTTGCTTATTTTTTTTTTCTGGACTGGGGGAAACTGCCAAGAAAAACACTGAAATTGAGAAGATACCTAGTGACCATGATAACTATTTTTCTCAGCCTCTCAGTTTTGCTAGGAAGATAAAAGAACATTGTATACATACAGAATATACATTGTGTCTATACTTTCTTTTGGTGTTACTTTCTTTAAATAACTAGTTTAATGTTGATGACTTGTTTGAGCTTCCCTAAAGTGGCATGCAGCACTTTAGGTGTGCAGTACTATTAAGTCCTTTGTCATCCTGATTCCTAGGTTTTGGATAGAGATTTTAATATTCCAGATTTTTTGATGTCTTGCAAGTGAACCATGATTACTTAATTTCATTCTAAGGTATTGAAGTCTAATAGGAAGTTTTTGTAAATTAAAAATAAGTGGCAATTTTATACATTACTGATTTTTTTAAGAAAGCTTTTGCATTGTGAATTATGTAATTTCATTCACAGTGCTAAATGCATATTGAATGTATGTGTTTCTAACACGTAGGTCATCACAAACTTAGTAAAAATGTTGAAATCTAGAGATACAAGGAGAAATTTCTGCCCACCAAATCACTGGCTCTCAGAACAAGAAAACATTAAAGCAGATAAGGTAAGAGTCATGTCCTTTTCCACAAAGTCTTACAAGTGCCAAATTTTCAGTGGTAAAGTTTTTGATTCCTGACAGTAGTAATGATGTTGATGTTGCACAGATTGTGTAGTTTAAAACCTGGAGTAATGTTGCTTTTCTCTGATGTAAAAGTCTTGCATCTGTTAAGAAACTTGTGTGTTAAATCACAACTCCAATCCATAAAGTAGAACTTGCCCTACAGTACAAGAGTGTAAATCATTGGCATTTATAGCAGAAGAGAATTGGAAATCTGGTAGCATTTAGTTGCATCTTCTCATAGTAAAAGTGCTAAATAAAAGAATTGCTCTATAGTAGGGAAAATTCTCTTCCAAAATAAAAGAAAATTCAGCAGCATTTTCTGTACTTACCTCACCTAGAAATTACTTTTTTTTTTCTGAGTTTTTCAAAAAAAATGACATTGATCTTAGAAAGTGTGTATGTGTGTACAAAAGAAAAAGCTAATACCTGCTGTGGACTAGATCCCTTTGACTCATGACACATGCTCAATACAAAATAAACAGAATATTTGACATCTCAAAATTCAAAGTCGGCTTCTGTAGTGTCCCAGATACCAGAACTGAGTGTAACATTGTGTAGTATTTTTAAATGATACGTGGGATTTATATGGTATTGTTGTTAATTTTGCAGCTCTCCTGTGAGACACAAGGGTAAGGAGGGATCATCAGAAATAAAGGTGTTAAGGCATTCAGACACACTCCTGCATGTGACCACTATATGTATTTACTATGTAAACTGTAGTGTGTGATTAGGTCCTGTTTAACTGTAAAATCCTGTCAATTTGTGAGGTCACACAGCTGTATGTGCCATCCGCCAGACACGTCTGGAGAGTCAGGAGGATGGGGAGAATAGGACCACTGCAATCTACTTTGGATGGTAAGACACTGGCTATGCAATTTCAGCTTTGCTAAGTGAAAATAAGAGTTTGCCTTATGGAAAGAAAATCTGTCTTTGCTAGAACTCAGTTGAGTATTTTGTATTAAAGTCATGGTAGCCAAAAGCATGACAATCCTTCATAATTTTGTTTCAGATATTTTAAAAAATTGTGTACTATTGTTTCAGATATTTTTAAAAATTGTAGGTATATCTTTAGAATATTTAATGTTATTTAATTTAATAATTTCTTTGCCCAAGCTTCTGCTGGCATTGATGAGGGGAAGTGATGAGGTGGAGAAATGACATGTTTTAAAAACAATGTATTAATGTGTATAAAAGGCAGTTGCATAAGATAGAAAATTGAGGCAGTTGCAGAAGATGTAAAGCATTGAGATTTTGCTTTTACTGTATACTATAAAGAAACATTTTTATTATCTATTAAACTGTAACAAACAGGCTTTCCATGATAAATACTAATTCCTGTTTTTGAATACTGTCTCTAATTAGATAAGGCAGAAACTTAAACCCCTGAATTACTCAAAATATCAGGATTTTATGGAACTTACAGAGAAAGATTAGAGAATTGGACAAACTTAGTGATCAGAGTAAATTTACGCTAGATTAGTTGTGCCAATATGCTTTCTCATGTAGGCAGTCTGCTTCTTCCAGCTTTTCATACCTTCTTAGCTTCACTATTCTAGAATTTTGCCTTGCTGTGATCAGTTAAAATAGTCATTTAATCACTGACACTTGTGCAGAATTAATAATGAATTAAAAATGGGGCCTTTAAGTGGCAAAATGAATTCATCTACGAGAGTCCATACTCTCTTTCAAGATGATGCAATCTGCTGGAGTTAGTTTAGCCAGACACAGTAGATCATGTAGAGACTGTAGCCTTTGACTGCTGCTATAGAGTTGTACAGAATTCAGAGCTTTGTCCCGGGTTGAAACCTAAAGACTTCTAGTGCTAATTTTTATTTGAGTAGCTATGATGGTAAAAGTTTATTTTGATTACCTTATAAGTATAGTTGCCAGACAATAACTAGTTGGCCCAGTGTAAGTGCTGCTGAGAATTTTTAATTATATATTTTTTTGGTTTAGTTTCTTTCTTTGGAAGTCACCTGTTCTCCACATCAATAATCCTAGTTTCTTCCACTGACCTACATGACTCTCCACAGCTGTTTATACTGTCTGGATGTTCTCCACTGTCAAACCTATTCCACATGTATCACTTCCACATTCTCCTGCTGCTGGTCTCCTTGCCCTCATACCTACAGTACCTTGAGTTCTCTGCCTGGTCTTCCTTCCCAAAATGCCCCCAGTTCTCTCCATTTCATGACTCCCCTGGTGTGGGCAGCTAGGGGATAAGGAATGCCTGTGCTGTGCTGGTGTGAGCAGTTGTGTGCTCTCCACTTCCTGGCTGGTTTCAGGTGAGCTGGCACACTGAGCACAGGTCTCCTGGCTGTTCCTGTATTCAGGTCACTAAAGGAATTTCTCCTCTCTGTCCAGTTGAAAATTTTCACAATACTTGGTGTTTTTGAATCTCCTGTTCTCTGTCAAAGTTAAAGTTCAGCTGATGATCTCAAGAGGTGTGTTGGAGGTGAGGTGGTGAGGAAAGATGACACAGTGTGTTCACGTAAACCTCGTTATCATATGAAATCAGGCTCAAAAGAAAGTGCAGTCAACATGAATGTGTGAAAACAAGCAGGTAACCTTGTGCACATGACTTGTTTAATCCTTCTTGACTCCATATGGGTTGAAGCCAATTAGCATGAAAGTACTGCTGAATCACATATGGTCATGTTTATTTGTGCTTTTTCATTTACTTAAATGGCAGACTTGTGAGTTCTAAATGCCCTCTATATTGATGACTCCATCCCATATTTCTCTTTAAAGAAAGAAGCTGTGATGGAGAAATGCAGATAAAATTGACTAATTGACTGAAATAATTGAACTGTCGAAGTCATGTAGTAGTTTACCTTTGCTGTACATGCACTTTTTAGTTAAAATGCTTTTAACTGTTAGCTTAATAGGCTTCATACATTGACTTTAATTAAAAACGTTTACTAAGTAAACTAAAGGTAATCACAAATAAGCATTTTATCAGAAATTCCAAAAGCTTGCAATGTTGAAACCTGCCCCCAATGAATATATATCAAGAATAATGATGTTTAGGGTCATATCCTATTAAATTGATGCTTAAAATATCCCTACTTAAAGTGCTTTGAGGATTTAAAAAACAATTGAAAAAGAACGTTGAAGTGTTCAGTCCAGCAAGATGCTTGTCACCATGGGTAGAAGCCAAAGAAAAAACCTTGAAACTGTCATCAGAAAGTTCTAGAGAGGGTATGACACAAAGCATTTACTTATTTTGTAATACATTCTTTGAATAGTCCAGAGTCTTTTTTCAGAGAGGTGGTTATTAAACATGAAAATGAAACAATCAAGGAACTGGGAGTGATGTTTCCTTGATAGACTGAAGCCAGGTGGACTTTTGGCCTCAATGTCTCATGAGTGAGCAATACTGACTGCAGTAGTTAATTAACAGTCAGATATGAGCTCACCAGCTGAGTTTCCTCCCATGAAATTAGAGCAGGATTGTCATTTCTACTGTGCATCACCAAAAGTTGAGTTGTTTCCTAAAAATATCCTCTGTAGGTTCAAAGGAGCTGCACAGTAGTTTGGGAACAGCATGAATGAACCTCTCTGCTGTGGCTTCTTGAATTCTTCTCCAATATTTTTGTCTTAAGTACATTGTACAGGTTCTTGATGATGTTTTCACTGTTTCTGCAATGACTGGGATTTAATGTGGTCACTGTGACTTTGCTGTTAGGAGAGAAAACTCATTGAAGTGAATGTTATCTTTCTGTTGATTTCCTTAGATTTGGTTTCATTCTTAAGGTTTTTACCTAAAATGACTTGATTGAAGGTAGATCATGTAGTTGAAAGCACAATAACTTTAAACTATTTTGATCATCAGGGCAGGAATATTGTATATTCCTGCAATGAAAGTTCTGTATCATCACAATTACTGATTGTCTTCTACCATGCATTTTTTCCTAATTCATAAGCTAAAATATCAATAAGAAGATTTTTTTCTGAATAAAATAGAGGTTAAAAGTATGTATTTTTTAATGCATTTTGTTTTCAGTGTGTTTTCACTACTTATATTTCAGTTTGCCTGTAGCAACTAATGTTTAAAGAAAGGTAAGGCTTTGGGTAAATATGTAGTCAGTAAACTATTTTAATGTATGTAAGTTTATACAAAGTAAATTAAGTCACTTGATACAAAATAAACTGTTTTAAAAAATGCTCTTTCCAAAATTTTTAAAATTATTATTTCTATTTTAAGTGGGTTTGGAACCAGCACCTCTTTCTGTATCTGAAGAACGACAACTTGCAATTCTGACAGAGCTACCTTTTGTAGTTCCTTTTGAAGAGAGAGTGAAGGTACCTAATTTCTGATTTAATATGCTGTTGGTTTTTTTACCTTTTTGTTTTGAGTAAGTGTAAAAACAGCACTTATTGAAGTAGAAACTGGATCAATTCCCTGCAGAAGGATGTGGCAGTCTGCATTGTTTTTCTTCAGTACTCACGCAGCAACTGAACATTTGAAGTTAATGACTTCTCTCTTATTTTCCTGCTTATATTGCCCTTTACAATAATTGCATTAGAGTTAGAAACATTTATTCCGAGACAGATGAGAGCAGTTTGCAGTCGTGGCGCAGCGATGGCTCTACAGGATTGCACCCTCTTGTGGTGGCACAGCACCTGCCGGTTGTGTGTCTGTACCAGAGTACAGGGTCACAGCTGGGGACTTGGGAGCACTGCGTGGATGTGCTCCAAATGAGATGGTAGATGTCCATTTTGGGAAAATATCACCTAGAGATTAAGTTCCTGCTTTCATAGCTGAGTAGCTGAACTTTGTGTGTATAGTTTAAAACTTGCAAGACTCTTCTTGTACTTGATTGATTGGATTTGCTTTTGAATGTTTTTTAGATTTTATAGATGTAATTGTTAGTTCTATTACCTATTTCAGTTTGCATCATAAATATTCTTAAAGCTTTTTTTCTGTTAAGCACTTTTTTTTAAAAAACTTGTTTAGTGTTCAACAGTATCAATTATTTAAAAACTGCTCCCTAAATTGTCTTGGAAACGTTAAGTTTCGAGACACCATCAAGGGAATGAAGAGTAATTCCATAGGGAAAGTTGGTCTTTATTTGTCTAAACAGATAGGGGCAGCTTTGGTAGAAAATTCACGGTTTTTTCTCAGGCTTCTATGAAGCAGTTGTTCTAACAAAACATCTTATTACTGTATGGCAATATCACACTAGGATTACAGGGAAATGATAGGAATTGACCTCAAGCAGGGATCTCTGTGTCATGACTTAGTCACTGCTTTCCAACCTCTGGACTTCTTAAAGCTGTGTTGAGATGCATAAATGTCATGTTTTTGGAATTCATAAAGCCTTGTTTGGTGCAATTGGAATTTATGGAACCTTGTGTGCTTTTACCACAAAAACTGAAGTAACAATTGCCTGAGAGCATGGAGATAAGGATAAAGCTACAGACTGAACTTCTATAGTTCAGAGGAGATCCTGTTACACTGTGTTTTGGAACAAGTGTGTATGGTCCTTTTTGTGTAATAGTGGGAGCCAGCATTCCTTTGGAGTCTCCCACTGCCTCTACAGAGCAACTTGCAATAAGGGAAGAAACGACCACGACCATAATAAGGTTTTTTTTCCTTTTGGTCAGTTGCTGTCTGTTGCTCTGTAATTTAATATGGTAATACAGCTCAGTGCTGCTTGCGTGTGTGGGTTGTTCCATATGCACTTTCATTTTCTGACTTCCTCATGACATTTTTACCTTGAATTACCAGATAACAGATACTCTTACAAGCAATTGCAGAGTCCAGTTCCATGGTAGGCTCTTCAGCTTTCTGGCCTCAGGGAGTGTTTTCCCCTTCAGCTTTAAGGCACACTGGGGTGCACCTTTCAGTCTGTGAGAGGTAGTGAATCCAATTTGTAGCAAGTGCCTTGTTTTCACCTCCTTAGGCCATACTTTAGTCAACTTGCCTATGGTGATGCTGCTTTCTATGGTGTGTGCTTCAGTCAGCACTGCTTGTTTTTCTGTGTGCTAGTGTGAAGTCATTGCAAATGCTTCAGTTGTGCATTAGGGTTCTTATTTTCAGGACTAACATGTACATGAACATTGGCTTATGTAGGGAGTCAGTACCAAAAAGTTTTGCTATGAGATGTAATACCAGGTGACTCTTTCCATCTAGAGTTGGGTAACAATAATTAATAAACTGTATTTAGTCCAGTGTCAGGAAGGAGAGTGGTGGTGAGCATATTCTCATGCTCTGTACGTAAAAAAAAGGTGCCTGCTGCTACATGTCATGATGTTATAAAACTGTAGAAAAATTTAGGGCAGAAGGGACCTCTGGAGGTACTCTAGTCCACATCTTTCCTCTTACAAGAATAACTTCAGACTTGGGCAGCATGCACAAGAACTTGTCCAGATGAGTTTTGACTATCTCCAAAGACGGCGATCTCACAAACTCTCATGTAACCTTTTCCAATACTTAATCACTCCTATTATGAACTTTTTCTTTATGTCCATTCCTTGTTTCTCTTTCTGCAGCTTAGGACTATTTTCTCTTCTTTTCCTCCTGTGTACCTTAGGAAAAATCCCTGCTTTATCTTTACTGTAATCTTCCTGGTTGGAAAGCATCTTCTCCACTAGGATCATTTGCCCATAAAAACAGTAGATTTGAGACCTTACTCTAGCTATGTCTGCTGTGGTCAGATTTCCTCTTTCATGGTAAATATGTTGTTTTTTAAAATGCCTGCAGACTCTTAATTAAAAATATGATCTGACATGTTTCTGGGAGATTATATCCCTTGGAAAATGTACTGGACTATTTATTAAATATGGGAATGATGGCAAGAGAGAATATAGTAAACATACATTCCCTGGATAGAGGGAATATTATTATACGTGAGGCAACACGCTCCCATGCTACATCTCAGCATAGAAGCACAGGCAGCTACAGTTACTCTTCAGGTGAACAGGTTTCTCTTGTGAAGAGTTGGAAAGGGACGATGAGAAGTTCAATTTGTATTTCACCTGACAAATGTTTTTTTAATTGGTATGATGCTCTTTTTTTTTAATATGGCAGTAATATCCATGATTTTATTTTATCTGAATTATTTGTGCAAGGGGAACTGGTACCTCTTTTCTTATTACCGAGAATGTTCCTGACCATTGCAAACAGCAACAAAAAATTATTTACCAGTATTGAGGATAACCTCTGTGTGTGCAAAATACTCATGGGACTTTTTTCCTTTATTTTTGAATACGTTGCATTTCAGAACTCTGAAAGTTAGGGAGAGGAAACTGGAATCACTGGCACAATGTCTGTAGACATGCCTCTTTTATGTAGAAAGAACTGAGGATGATGTCTTAGCACAGAAAAGTTCTTTGCATTTCTGTCCCACTCCTCCCCTTGCCTGGGTCATGGCTCTGTATTAAGTTTCTGCAGCTCAATGAGAGAGAAGACAGATCACTTGAAAGTGAGTGCCAGAAGCATCTCAAGGGACAGTAACAGTAGTGAATAAGCATCTCTCATTGAATATTTAGATCTGCACAATGACATGATTGCTCTTTTCACTCATTTTAACAGATTTTTCAAAGACTGATCTATGCTGATAAACAAGAAGTTCAAGGAGATGGGCCATTTTTGGATGGAATTAATGTCACTATCAGAAGAAATTATATTTATGAAGATGCTTATGATAAACTTTCTCCCGAGAATGGTAGGTTTACAGTTAAGTTAGCAGCTTGTTAGAACACTTTATTGTTCTTACCATGTAGTTACATACTTGCTTATTTGTCTGGTATGCTGTAGGTGTATCAGCTCTGAGATGTGAAAGTTCTTAAATTTCCTTGTTTTTACAGAAGTAATTATCACCCATATTCTTTCTGATCATTGCAGTCTAAATAATCTCTTTACAACCTACTTTTACGGTGCTTTTCTTCCCATTTGCTCGTCCAAATAATTGTAATTTGTTTCTTTTTCGATGTAGTTCACTAGATATTATCTGCTTTGGTAATCTTTGCCAACAAATACATAGGGACTGAACAGGATTTGATAAGTACAGTGTGTCTGATGATAGTGCAGGGCTCTTTTTCATGATTGGATGTAGTACTATAAATTTTACTGGATTGAATTGAATCACGTTTGTGTGAATCTGTGTGAATCTTGCACTCACAATATTTTATATAAGCAATTTTCAAGTTATTCTTGGGTCTCTTTTAAATATTTTGTAGGATTTTTTTTCTTCCCCTGCCTATGGTCTTTTCCACTCCTTTTTTTTGACGACTCTTAAAACAAGACCTTTTCTACAAAGTGAGTGCTTCACAAACTGAATATTCCAAAATTCAAGCCAGTAATAAGAGTTTTGCTACTGTTTACCAGGTCAATTTCTATTCTAGCATATATGGTTTTGTGTGTAGTGACATGTGGTTTTATCCATACAAAAGTGATGCAGACAGTTGCATTTGAGTTTGTCTCTCCCCTTTCTCTTCAGAACCTGACCTAAAAAAGCGCATTCGTGTTCACTTGCTTAATGCACACGGTCTTGATGAAGCTGGTATTGATGGTGGTGGAATTTTCAGAGAATTTCTGAATGAACTCCTCAAATCAGGATTTAACCCTAACCAGGGTTTTTTTAAGACCACCAATGAGGGACTGCTTTACCCTAACCCTGCTGCACAGATGCTCGTTGGAGACTCATACGCACGACATTACTACTTCCTTGGAAGAATGCTTGGAAAGGTAAAAACAGTGTTGGGTAATACAAAGCCATAGCAGTACTGAAATTATTCAGTTATGTTTTTTTCTAATTAGGAGGGGTAGGTGGGAAAAAGAAAAGATTTTTCTAGGCTTGAGAGAAAATAACTTTCAAATGTTGGGTCTGAACATTATTACTGCAGATCAGCTAAATTTCTAGTTGATTTTAATAAATTGTATACTTGGTAAGTACAGGAAATTTGCAATATCCTGACTGACAGTTGAGCAGAGTTTGCATGTTTGGTTCTGTGTATAGCCTCGTGCTTAAGGTTAAGTTGATTGAAGCCACTAGATCTGCTCTGCTTATTGTGATTTTCAACCTGGAGCTTTTTTGGAATATGACTACAGTTACATTTTCATCATTTGGAGTATATGAAATGAATGTTTTAAACAGTTTCTAGTTGTATGAGGTATACAGTTCTGGCCAGCACGTAAAATTTGCCATCAGTATTTAGCATACTTAAGAGCCACATGCCAATTAATTTTCATGTATTCTGTTTGGGGTTTTGTACGTTTCACATATTTCTTGAGTTGTAGTGCTTGATAATTTGGTGATATGAATGTTCAAAGGCTGATAGATGATTGTTGAGCTAGATGAAAAATGAAGGGGGAAGAAAAAAGAGAGAAACCATTACAAACATTAATTACATTCAATTTTCTTTTATGGTTGGGTTTAATACTGAGGCTATTTCATTCTAAGCGCTTGAAATAATTTTTATAAAGCTAATATTTGTGAAACAAAGTTTGGAGTACAAATTCCATTCCAGAAAAAAACGTATTAATTGCTGCTTAGCTGTCTAATACGGAAGGTATTTAGGATGTAAAAGTCTCACTTAACTGCCTGAAGTATTTTGGAGGCTAAAATCCTGCTGCCTTGCAGTGAGATTTGAAGTGCAGTTGGATGTCTTTGTAGTGTAGCTGGAAGCGGTTTCAAGGGATGTTGTTGGCAAACTTGAATTGTTGAAACAGTGCTGTGCTTGGGGGTTGCCAGTCAACTGATTTAGGTAAAACTGCCTCTTCGTAAGCAAATTCCCTGCTAATGGATCCTGGCTACTGCCATATCCAAACTTCTTAGAGAATGGAAATTATAAATCAGGCATTTCAATAAATAGTCTTTGAGTGATGTTCCCACGCTCAAAAGAGTGGAGATAGATTCAGTACTAATACAGTAGTTTGTAATTGTGTCTGATACTGCATATCCAGGCTTCATTTTCTTTCTGCATGTATAGATTTTTGGAGTGGGAAAGCAAATACTTGTGGTATTGTTAAGGAAGTTACTTCACCACAGAAATGTTTTGTGTATATGTAGGAAGGAGGCAGGGCTCAACTGTCAGGGGAAGTTTGAAACATTATTTTAAAAAAAAAGATTGTAATTTTGAGTGTTTAGTTTCCTCTGTCAAAACAACACATAGCCTTCTGTAATTGAATTTCAAATATTAGCGTAGAGACAGAAGTTGCAAAATGTGTTCTATCTTACAGAGTGCTACAAGTGGAGTTTTGTCTTTTTAAAATCAGAGAATCTATTATTTAACATTTTGAAAGCATAAATTGTTTTTGTATTTGCAGTATGTTTAGATAAGGTAAGAACTGACAGTGCTACTTAATAATTACCCTTGCCCAGGTGCACAGACACCTTTTTAGTAGTGTATTTAGAGACTTGATGAATTAAATACAAAGATAAGGCACGACCATACTATTCAAAACCTGCCAGTATTGTGATCTTGGTTAGGTTATTGAATACCCACTCATCTGTTTTCAAAAATGTGTCCTTTTTATGCTTTGCACAGGGCTATTTGAGAGCAATAGTGGATTATTAAAAGCCCCTTTGCAAACAAAATAGATATAATGCAAAGGAAGCAATCAGGCATCCACAGCAATTTCTTATTTGTGGAAACCAGTATGTAAAGAGAGCTGCCACCAAAAACTCTCACCTAAGAAGGTTCAGTGTTATCAGAAAACAAATACATTAAAATATAATAATTTATAGAAATTCTCTGTCTCTTGGTAACCATTTCATACTAATACCAAATGCATTTAACTTCCAGCACCATAAAGTTACACCTAATTCAGTTTTTCTTCTCATCAGGAAGTTCCTAACAGCTTGGTGTCTTCTTTGTTAATTGGTCAGTACAGAAGCAGAAATATCTGAAAATTTAAAGCTTATCTTGAAAAATGGTGTATCTGAAAATGTAAATAATTTTAATCCTGGATAAATTACTGACTTTTGGGTGTATTTTTCTAGTTAATGAAGAAATGAAAATCTGTGTACAACATGCATGGCTTGTTCATGCAAGTTTTACATTCACTGGATGAGCAAAAGGTCTTGTAGAAATAATACTGTGTGATCATGTAATTGCATATGTTGTGTGAAATCGTCCTTTAAAAAAAAGGCAGAAATGAGTTTGCTTAAATAGCAGCTACTCAAACACTTCCAAAGTTTACATTTCTCAACTGTCAGTGACTTTACTCTGAAATGTAAATATTGCCTTAGCACTGGTGCCTTTTAAGCATTTTCCTTTCTCTTCCTTAGAAGTTAAAGCTCAGCTTGCCGGGCACACCTTTGGTAAGAGTCTGCCATTGCTGGAGGGGTTGGAAACTTGAACCTCTCAGTGTTGCCCACTGCAACCACAGCTGGTGTCTCCGTGTCCCAGGCCTTGCTTGAGAGCCAGGGGTGTCCTGGGCTGTCAGGAACATTCAGGTAGAGGAGCTCTAACCCCAAATCCTCTTTGTTGTCCTCTCTGGAAAGTAGAGTCTTCTTGTCTCATGTGGTGTCCCAGAAGGATGGATGGTTTAGATGCTGTGATCCTTTTGCTCTCTCAGTAGGTGGTTTTGGGCTGTGGGCAGGCACCTGGTTTGGTTCCACTTCCTTTCCACATGCAGTAATTGTTGTTCTGGCTGCACTAAAAATCTCCCCACATGCAGACTCTCCTGCTGCAGGTTTGGCAGTGTAGTGGAATTGGCTCAGGAGAACACAAAAGGTGATTTTTGACAGACTGCCAAGAAGCAACAAAGCAAGGAAATTTGGAAGCAACACCTGAGAATATTAAATGAGGATTTTCTCCATGCTGATTCTTGAGTGGTCTGCTCCAAACCTGAAAAGAGGGAAACACTGGTTAACCATTTCAGCAGAAACAGTGCTTGGTAGAGCAGTGATGGAGAATTAAAATCTGAACTTCACCATGTTCTGACCTAAACTCGATCTAGTATACACCATATTTCTCCATTTCCAGTTTACATTTGCATTTATTCAATGATTTTACTGTGACAGATGTTGTGGAAAAGGACATTATTTGCATTTGGAATTTTTTGACATCAAGCTGCTAATTCTTAGGATAATTTACTTAAATTTCATGAAGTATCAGCATTAGTTTAAGAATATGGCAGGAAATCCATAGATAGATTAGTATGATAATTTTTATGGTTTCCTCTTCTTCCCTTTTGACATAAACCTGCTAGTTCTTGCAGTTTTGTTTTGCAATGACTGTCTTTGCATGTTAAAAAGAGTGACTCTGTCACTAGAGATTTTTGTATAGTACACTCAGTGTCTTTTACTTTAGAATGTACTGAATTCTACCATCTCCACCTCTCCAGAATATTCTCCAGAATATTAAATAGCACTTGTGAGTCACACATTCATGTTGCTGAAGAACATCTATTTTTGAAATATAATATTAAGTCCCCTTTTCTAAGCAATAGAACCTGCAGTCCTTGGAAGACACTAAGGTTTTCTGAAAAGATTTAGATTTGTTTTGCCAAAACCCAACTTTTGTCTTAAATGATTGGGAAAGCAATATGGAGAACAAAATGTCTTTTGAGTTGTTTTGAACTGAGTCCTTGCTTTGTGAAACCAAATAAAGAACTTTCATAGAAGGAGCAGCGAGAATTGAGAAAAACTAATGTGTTCATTTTTAATTTTAGCATTATTTTGATGGTGGATACAATCTAGGTTTAGTTCTTTGATCATTAATATTTAAGAGGATATAGGATGTCAGTAATTTGCATGGACGTGTGGATATTATATTGATGAAAGTCAAAGTTGTTTATTTTCCTATGAGTTTTTGTAGTTTACTGACTTAAGATCTAACAGACTGTTCTTTGCACATATCTAAGTGTTGTTAAATATGTATAATTGAAAAAAAGAGTTACAAAAGAAGTCCTTGGGTAAAAAGAATCTTTAGAAGAGTAATAGATCAAATACAGATTTTATTACACTGTAAATAAATGTGGGACCTAATTACTGATTAGGTTATTTTTCTGTATCTTAGAGAGTAGTGTGCCTTATGGTTACTGTTTGTAATTTTGAACAGAGCTGTGAGAGATCATTTGTTGTGTGAGATACTGTGCCTGTCTGGAAGGTGCAATTCTAAGATGAGCAGTGTCTGTAGAATCCATTCTGCAGAAAAATTTAAGTAGTTCTTAATCATCCTTGGGCTTTATGTAAGAAGTATGGAATTAGGGGAGTCTTTTCACAGCAAGATCTGCATCAGATCCTAAACTCTTGAATTATAAACTAGCCACACATATGGAGTTAAAACATTCAAGGAAATGTTTCTGATAACATACGTGAGTGTTGTTTGTGCACCAAGAGCTTGTAGAGAGAAAACAAAGCAAGAGAACTGTACAATGGGCACTGACTTTATATACTCAATTATGTGGTAGGATGGTGTGTCAAGCATTGCGTTGCCACTCTGACTGTTGAAAGGTGGGGTTTTTATCCTTCTGATTTTTAGGCTGCCGTTTCCCTTTTCTTATTGGCCGCTTAATTAGATCCACTGTGGCTTGGATTAAGTCAGTACACCCTTAATTGATATGTGCTGCAGCCACAATTGATACCGCTAGTACCTGGAAAGGTAGGTTTGGGATTGGTGGTACTGATGCAAAGAGGAGGTGATTGGTATAAACTCTTTGTTCTGTTCATTTCAGTTACCTTGCACATGATTTTGTAGATTCAGCATTTTGCTTAAAAGCAAGTTAGCTGATGATCATTTGTCTCAGAAAATCCTGAATCATCTGATATGGAATCAAAACAGGAATTTACCATAGAAAGTGACATGGTCCTTTTAATTATACACTTACGGTGCGGAAACACAATCCTCAGAGCAGAATTGATACCTTATGGAAGTTATTTCATGATTTATGAATGCAGATGTAAACTAATCTGAATCTATTTTCTGACACAGTTATTCAGCTTGACAATTCCTTTGTGTACTGGTGCATTTAACAAAACCAATTATCTTTTGATTACAAATAGCTATGTTAGTAGTAACCTTGTAAATATATGTCTAGTGCTAAAAGACTACTGAAATGTGGTATTTTAACTCTAAATCTTTAGGAAGGAAAAGTGTTTATTGATGGATTGTGATATTTATTGGGTCATAATGTATTTAAATTTTCTTTAATGCATATGTTAGTGATTGTTTACCGTGATAAAGTGCATAGAGGTCTCTGCAAGGAGTTCTGCATGGAAAGAATTACCTCATGTCAGTGGTCACTCCTCAATTAAAAGTTCCATTAGCAGATGATTCCTGCTTCTGGTTTGTGTACTGATTGCATTTTATTGCCTCTAAATCAGGTTCCTAGACAGGGAATAAATAAACAGTTAGAGTGTGTGGTAATGGTATCCTGATCTTTTTTCACAGTTGGGAACACCTACATCCATTTCAATCAATTAGGTTTGGAATATTTACTGAAATTCTTAATTCTGTTTGAACCTTAAAAATTACTAGTTTCACTGCTATTAAAATACAGATTTATCTTAGAAGCATATCCAGAGGTTAGTTACATAGTAGTAAGTGTTTATTTTATGTCAGAAGATTAAACTTAAATAAGGAGGAGAAGTTTTCCTTTTATCTTCAGTTCTTCCTAAATTATATTTTGATTTGAGACAAGAAAAATCTATTAAGCCTTTACTGGAACTTCAGTAATGAATGATAACTATCAGTTACCCAGTACATCCACAGGTACCTATAGTGCTCCCTCAAAACCCCTCCAAACCCCCCAAGTGACATCAATAGCAATTTATGTCATATTTATGACGTAAGTTACAGAGATAACTGATCCTATTAAATGAGAAAGAAACTATCAAACTGATGAAATGGTAGTTTTCTGCAAGTGCTGGCAATTCTGAAGCACTCTGTTTTGGTAATAAACGTAATTGTAATTAAACTAAATAGATCCTTAATTCTCAGAATAAAAATACTATCATGACTTTCCGTTTTTAAATTAAAAATTAACTCAAGGTCATTACACTTTATATGATCCAATGAAGTCTTTGGGAATGGATCCTTACATTTTTCTGGTCCTGTGTTCATGAGTTAGGAGTTTGGTCTGTGCTGCCAAACCCTTGCAATTCATATCGGGGATTTGCACTGACTGCAGCACCTGTGACATGCAGGTCCTTCGTGCCTGAGTCTTGCCACCACAAATCTCTGAAACTTCTATAAACTTATACTTACTGACCTTCAAATTCCCACTGAGTGGGAATTCTGAAGTAGAACCAATTGACAAAAGGCTTTTTCTAAAAAAAAAAAAATTTAAAAAAAAAAAATTAAAAATCTGATGATGTTAGCAAGGGCTATTAATAAAGCTCGCAGAAACCTAATTACAGGCATCAAGCTGTGGAGTTTTGGACTCCTGTTCTTTTAAAATACAGAACAAAGGTGAGCTATGAATTTTCACAGTAATACAGAGAAGATAATGCACCAGATTTTCCATTACTGTGTTGATACAAATGCGTCTAGACATCTCCTGCTGCTCAGAGGCTTGGAAAGAGTGACTTAGAGCTCCCAGGACACGTTGCGTTGTGACACTCACCTGAGAGAATTTTATTTTATTTTACTATATTGGTGTTAGAAGCAATATCATTTGGGGTTTGCTCACTTTAAAGCACATTATTAAGCATATCTATAAGAAATTATTTTATCTAGAGATTACTAAATGTTAGGTCTAAAAATGCTTCAAAAATGCAAGTACATGCTAATTTTAATTTAACTTAAATTTTTAGTTTAATCTTTTTCATTAGAGTTGAAAAGGCTTTGCTGCCCCCAAAGGCTTCGTGAGTGTGATGAGATATTTCTAGGGTATAAATAATAAGGTAGAAGGAAGTTCTAATGGTTTTGCTATTTTTCGATCATTTTTATTAATGGTTCTGTACAGCTTTGAAGATCTATTGCACTCTGTAAGTATTATTTAATAGTAACTGTTTAAAATTACTGAAATAGGAAGGGTTATGGTCTTGGGGGCTGATTATGGAAATAACTGAATTTAAGCCCAGTCATTTACTGCCTTATCCCAAAAGCCGTGCGTCTTTCTAGGGATATGACTTTAGCATTGTTTATGCTTTAAAATACACTTCTGGGCTGTAAAGGATTAATGGAAAGTAGAAGCAATGACTGATTATTTTTCTTAAGAGAGATTTTAGTTGAAATAATAAATGAGAGAATTAGTTGTAGACCTGAAAGTGTAAGTAAAGGCACTAAAGCTGCCTCGCAGGGAGAGAGGTTTAATTAGTTCATCTGTGAATTTGTTTACACTATTTGAACCTAATTCAGCACGTTGTAGTGTAACCTCTACTGTATATAGGTAATTTGGCTGAAATGACTCTAATAGCTTACATTTTGTCCAAATTTAAANAGTAGAAGCAATGACTGATTATTTTTCTTAAGAGAGATTTTAGTTGAAATAATAAATGAGAGAATTAGTTGTAGACCTGAAAGTGTAAGTAAAGGCACTAAAGCTGCCTCGCAGGGAGAGAGGTTTAATTAGTTCATCTGTGAATTTGTTTACACTATTTGAACCTAATTCAGCACGTTGTAGTGTAACCTCTACTGTATATAGGTAATTTGGCTGAAATGACTCTAATAGCTTACATTTTGTCCAAATTTAAAACATGGTGTGAAATCTTTTCTTTCTGAAGAGCAATTCCCTAAATCTTGGGATCATACCTGAGCAATACCTTGTGTGGCTATGTAGCACTTAAATAGTATCGTGACAGTTACCATCTACAGTCCCTGTCAGGCATTATTCTTATTTTGTTGAAAGAGGAAGAGTCCTCCTTGTCCAGAGAACTGTCATCCTCCCTGTGTAACTGTGTACAGCTGTCCTTCCAGCCCAGACCCTTCTTCCATAATATGTCACCTCTACCAATTGCATGCCTGAGGTGCTTGCCTTAAGAAACTATTTCTTGTTCCTCCACATCACAGATGTTCAGTGAGTGCATTCAGTATATTTGTAAGTGTCTGAACATCATATTTTTCATCACTTCAGATGCCCACATTGTGTGGTCTGTGTCACTGAACTGAGTAAAGGCCAGTCCCTGTTGCAATCAGTTACAGTGGAACTATACTGTAATCTCAGGTAGCTGAGATTATTTAAAAGAGGAACAACAGACTTCTGACTGCATGTGAAGTGCAAACCTATTAACCACAGTAGGCTTTCTGTTATTTTGGTTGTTTTTAATATTCTCGTGTGTTCTGGACGCGTTCACACGCAAGGCGGGAGAGAGGTGTGTGAAGTTCCTTGTACTGAATACTACTTTTTCCATAGTGAAATAATTGTTCTTGGCCTTTTAACCAGAAAAACCCCATATTTTAACCATCTCTTCAGAAAATGGAAAAGGGTTGACATAATTGGGAGAACAGTGGGTTGGGGAGTATTAAAAGTAATTTGTTACTGAAATACAAGTTACTTTTTTTAGTCATTTCAGAAGCATTTAAGTGACTTTTTTTGATGTCTAGAGATGTCAACTTTACCTAAAGAGCATCCCTAACCAACAGGAGTTTGAAATAGTGCTGGGAAATCCAGGTTGGCCTTTTCAACAGACATAGCCTTTTAGCTACTTGGGAATGTGTCACCCTGTGAGCATTACAGTGCTTGTGGGATTGCCCTTGATGTGAACATCACTGTCTCTGCTTCAGACCAGCTTCTTGGCCCAGGCTTGTACCTGCAAATGGCACTTCTGTCCAACTGGAGTGTTAATAATCCCAGCCTTTCAAGGAGGCAGAGCTATGTAGGCTCTGTTGAAGTTGTTTGTGTTGTCCGCCACGTCTGAACATTGGAGACTAGAAGTCTGATGCCGTATGTGACACCAATCGCTCCTTTCATGACTTCCCATCTGGATTTTTTGCCTTATGTAGGCCTGCTGCAGTTTATGGACTGCAGGGTAGAGACAATGGAGTCAGGAGCTCAGATAGGAAAGCTGGGAATGGGGACTGTCAGAATTCATTGTAGAAAGGGATCGGTCCTATCTGTGATTAATGCAGAGTTAAAGGAAACTCACCAGAGGGTGAGAGTACTTGGAAGTTTGAGAAGAGATTAGTTTTAAAGTTCATATTGGTTAAGCTTGCTGGCTTTGATCTGAAGCAGTGTATGAACAGGAAGCTCTGATTTAGCCAAACAGAAGTAGACATCTCTGTCCAAGAGCAAACCAGTTTCTTCCATCAGTGTTGTTGCTCAGCTGTGAGAGGAAGAAAGAGGACAAGTTCTGTGTAGAGAGCATGACCTTATATCCTATTAAAATACATACATAAGTACACTCTAATGATGCAGCTTCATACTGCAGCTGATGAATCTGACAGCTGGTTTCCTCCGTAAGAGGTGGTCACCATTCCCTTGCCTGCCACTGATGCTGGGCTCCTGCCTCCCTTATGCCAGAAAGCCAGTTCAGAGAATTCAAACAAAACTAAGCTTAAAATAGGGTAACTTAGAGCTCCCCGAGGCAGTTCAGTATGGAAAAAAAAATGAAGGAGGGAAGTCTCCCTCTTGGCCATTAGATTAGCTTTAATTAGAAAAATCCCCATCAGGGTGGGCTTCCATGGGCAGCTGGCAGCTCTAAGGTTGTGCTCCTGGTGAAACAAATGGTCCTGCTATTCCCACCCAGTTTCAGCCATGGCTGTGAGCTGGATCTTACTCTGATTTGAAAGAAACTTCAGTGTCTGTGCTGTGGCCACCAACACCCACCCACCCTGCAAACCCCAAATCCAACAGCCCAAACAAAGCACAACACAAATAATGTGGAAATTTTGAACCTTATTCAGGTTGTAATGACCCTGTAGCCTCTACTGTACAACTGCACTAGTTGCAAACTAACTGAGGGGAATCAGCTGCTGATTGGTTTCATTGCCCTGGCAGGAATGTGTGGAATCATAATTTTCAGCAGCAACAGGTAGTTTGATCAGTTTATGATGACTGAGAAACAGAAAAGTTAAATGGAATCCAGAAAATAAAGTTTCAGTTTATTTAGTCATGCTGTACATAGCATTTCTCAGCGTCTCTGCACAGTGCTGGGGCAGTAATGGTGGAATTCACCTCTTTGAAACAAACCCAAAGTTTATAATGACTTTATTCACCAGAGTTTTAGTGCATTTTTTATGAAACTTTATTAGGATAGCTTGACTTTCAAACTAATTAAAACACTACTGTTTGTCTTCTTTCCAAAAATACTTTGTTTTGAATATTGCAATCACTTAGCTAAGAGGGGGAGTAATTAAAGTTATTCTCAAGTTGCACAATTTAGTTTATTTAAAAATGCTTTATATAGTTTTTAGATGAAGTTATAAATGTTCACTTTGGAACTACCTGAAGATTAATAGTGATGCATTTGAAATGCATTATTTTTTTATTGATTCTTAATGTAGTAAATTACTGAAGTTATTTGGCAGCAAACAGAAATAGCCAGTGATGTTGTTCACATTTATTTTCCTGATAGCATCACAATTTGCATTAATTGCATTGCAGCTGCACTCACTTATATTAAAAAGCTTCTACCATAATTAATCCTTTTTATTTCAAATCATTTTGGCACAATTTCTAGCAATAAACACTCATAAAAGACAGACACTTGAAAAATAACATACAAGTTTCTTCAATATACCTATTGCTGTTTTTTCCTGACAAGGAATTATTGATAGGCTTCTAGGATCAAGTGTTGCAAGTGGTGAAGACTTAAGACCAGTTTGAAAAATGCTAAGTGGATTATTTTGCATAAAAAATAGACAGGTTTTGAATTTGTGTAATTAACCTGTGTTTAGAAAATACCTTGATTTATGTCTACATTTGTATTTCAGTTGCATACATTATGGAAATTTAATTTATAATCCATTTAGCTGATGTGATCATAGTTTTTAGTGCTATCATTTATTAGTCCTTGTATATTAAATGGTCTAAAGGCTTAAACCTGCCTTGTGTAAAAAATTACACCTCTGCATTTACATTTTATGAGTCATAGATGGAATTCCATTTTAAATTCGGGTAGCTTTGATATATTTAAGGAATTACAATAGCTTTATTGTTACTAATGCAGGAACAGCAAACACTGACCTTATACATTGCAAATTAATGATTTATCCCTCTAGTTTGCTTTTAAAGTCAACTATACAAATGAGGATTTTGACTTCTACACCTTGAATAAATCATATGGCTCTAAATATAATGCACCCTTTGGCTTTGAACTCGTTATTCTCAGGTTTTTTTGCAAGGTCTAACTCACCTCATAGAAAAATGTTCTTTCAAAAGTTTAAGGAATTGTGTATATTTTTCTTAACGTCTTTGTTGGAATATCATTGAGTGATTAGAGCTACCTTTATTCTTCTTTTTCCATTTATTTTTTCCCCCTCAGTGTGATTCCTTTTCTAAGTTTCCAGCAGATCATGGAGGAATTGAGTAATGTTAAAACACTGCTCTTGGAGAGTTAAAACGTAACAAACAAAGATGTTACAATGATGTTATGTTGGTGATGCCTTTTCTGATCACCCTGGCAGTGATATTGATGATCTGTAAAGATTTGGTTGTCATTGGTAGAGAGGTGCTGATGTGGCTAACAGAATGGACAATGAGAAAGGCAGCATGTGCTAGGAATGGGTTTTTTTAAAGCAGTGGTCCTTTATTCAGAATAGCTCTGAAGTTTACACCTCTCGTTCTTCGGAGAGCTCCCATAAGTACTTTTTTCTTCCAGTCAAGAAGTTGCTACTGACTTTATGAAAAATAATGCAGAGATATTTTGCATTATGTGGAAATGGGCTCATACAGTAGATCAATGTAGAATGGTATTGCTGGAATTGGAAAATCCTTGAGGATAATTTGAATTTGCAGTCAAAATACATCTTTTGTGAATGCTGCAAATTTGGGTCAGGTACATGTTTGGTTCAGTAATTTTTTGACATCTGTAGCAGTGTCAGGCATAAAAAGGATTGGACCTGTAGTACAGTCAGAACTGGTAAACCCTTGGCTTGGAAATGATGTTTTGCCTGTGGCATTAGAGCCGTAGAATTCACGCAAAATGTGCAGCAATGGATCTATGTAACATGCACAAGATAGTTTTTATTAGTTTAAATTGTACTGGTTTTACAGAGTTATTTTTAAGGGGATGGAGGGGGATGACAGTTCTACATGTAGTGATTGATATGAATGGAATAATATTGCTTGTGATGGTGCTAATGGAAATAGAGATGTTAACTTTTTTTTAAGACATTCTTGATGCAGTTGCATTGTCCGTTAGCAAACCTTGCTTTTCCTGAAAATCTGTGCAATTTGCATAAGAAGAGTAATGACAGATAAGCAATGACCTTACATTTTAAATCACAACATAATCAATTTGTGAGATTTGGGACCTTGGTATTTCACAAGAATATCCACATTTCAAATTTTAGATGAATATTCTTAAATTTATGCAATATCTGAGCTATTTCCATGCCAGATGAACCTACTCAGGCACCAAATTAAGATGGAATTACTCAAAAGTTGAGAAATAGACAATAGCCTTCAGAATTCCTGCATGTGCAACAATAAAATCTAATGTACTTTTAATTGCTTTATTTTTCAGGCTCTTTATGAAAACATGCTGGTGGAGCTGCCATTTGCTAGTTTTTTCCTCTCAAAATTATTAGGGACGAGTGCTGATGTTGACATTCATCATTTAGCTTCACTAGATCCAGAAATGTACAAAAATTTGCTTTTTCTCAAGAGCTATGAAGGAGATGTGGAAGAACTTGGACTAAACTTCACCGTGGTAAATAATGACCTCGGGGAAGCGCAGGTAAGAATGGCTTTGAATTTTTTTTATCTATGACTGATGAATCATTACTGTCCCTACTAATTAATTTTTTAATTTAAGTGTGATAGGAGACAACTGTTAAAGGTGCTGTGAGCCCTTAGTTGGAATTCTGACTCAGATTTGGAGCAGAGAGAAACTAACTGTGTACTTAAAAAAAAAAACTTTTGATGATTACTTAAAGGTTTGGTCTTTTAAGTAGAAAACTGCAGTGATTATTTTTGAACCGTCATACATATAAAGCTCTATTGCCTGAGAATGTTTCTTGAACAAAAATATGTTGTTTCTTCAATTGCACTTGTAATAATTGCAAAATTTAGATGATGTATAAACTATAGAAGTACTGCCTGGTTTTAGAATTGCAGGTAGCAGTCAGAGAGGTTTTAAATAATAATGATAGTAAAGACCCTTTATTGTGGGATAAGCATTGTCTCTGTAACTGCAATTTTCAAAGTAGAGAGTCTGAAGTTTGCCTGACACAATTTTTTTTTTTTTAATATACCCACGTCTTTTTTTTTTGAGGGTTGAGACACCAGATTAGTCAGAGGGGATAAATGGTGTTCAGTGTTTCTGAAAAGCAGTTACTTAGGTCCTTAAGTCTGTTTCTAACACAGTTGCACCATATAATTTGATTATAGCTTTTATTTGCTCTGTTGTGTGTACTAAAGATCACTCATAGTAGAAAATAAATGTCACTAGAGCTTTAAAAGCCTGCCTTAGTGTGCTAATGCAGGTAGCCTCCTAGGTAAAGTCTTTTGTCGTGCTTCCTTTTTCGTTTTTGAGGATTTAAAACTGAGGATTTAGAACTTACACTTGATTATGGCATATAATTGGGTGAAAAAAGTAGACCTGCCCACATTGTGACGAGCAGCAGCATCTGAATTCAGCCTCCTCTTGTGGGGAAAAAACAGAGACTGTAGAGGAGGGTGAGCAGTTCTCTGGGGTTTGCTGCTCAGGGAAGGCAGGACTCTGCCCATCTCCAACGCACCACTGGGATGCAGTAACCTGTCCTGGAAACTGGTAGCTTGAATTCTCTGCTGCTGCTTAAGTCATAGCAAGTTTGTTGGCCAAGACTTCTGCTTGAACAGCATCAGGCTTGGATTTTGTCTTATTTTCCTGTCATCCATTTCCTGTCATTTTTGGAAGACGGTAAAATCTGGATTGCATGAAGTTTTAAAATAGTACCCTCAGATTTGGGGTTCCTAAAGCACACTAAAGGAGAGAGGCAACAATTGCCTGATACAAGTAATGTTTAATATTAAACATGTGCCATATGTCATTTTCCTCCCTGGTTTACACTCCCTATATGAAACCGTCTGACCTGCACTGTCTTCAGAAAAACACTCAAAGGCTTGAGATGAAGACATGACACAGATGTTCCCAAAAGCACATTCTTAGAGTGGCTGCTCTGTGGTACCATGTGCTCTGCATGGCTGGTACTGAACTGAGGTCTGTGGCACCCCGAGGTTGCTGCAAAGCACACAGAGTGGCAGTTTCCAATATTACCTGGGATCTTCAGCAACCAGGGGGAAAGTCTGAATTCTAAACCCATTTATTTAACTGCGCCTAAAGTAGTAGTTTTGTTGGTCACAGCTAACACAAACCCAGTTTAGTATCTAACTGAAATGAGGGCTGTGGCTGCTATTTTCAAGACTTCTCATTTGTAATTGTTTGGCATAACTTCAGAACGAATATTTAATATATTAGTGAGTTACTGAGTAACTAGATGAAGTGTAAGTTAAAGTAAATATTCTGATGCTAGTTTGCTGTTTTTATACTTGAACAGAGAACATTTTACCCATGAAGTATCAACCATCTTTTATGAGGCTCACTGCATGTTAGTGTAGTTCAACAGAACCCACTGGTTCTTGTCACTGTCTTCTGCCTTTCAATGCAAAAAAGTCTCTTTTTATGCTTCATTTCATTACCTTAATAAACCCCATATGGATAAACACATTTTGTCTGCTATTTGACTTGTAACCATTGCATACTAATTGATTGTGCCAAGGTAAGGCTAATTCACTTTAGGAAAGAGCTTAATTTGCACTCCTTATGTTGAATGTACATTATATGTAGTTTTCAGCTAAACAGCCACTTTAGTGTTTAATAAATTAGTGCCCAATAAATGCATCATAAATTATCATTGTAAATAGCTGTACTCATGACAGCGTCCATCCACCAATTGTGGCACAAAAGCATTATCTGCAATGAAAGACACATTCAAAAGGGACTCTATTGCCTCTGTCAGTAGTAGAAGGTAGAAATTCTATTATCAGTGTATTGATTCCAATCCTGTAATGTGCTTTTAGACCCCATTAAACTATTGTCAAAGTGCATTCACCAGAAGTTGAAAAAGGTACTTAATAATTTGCACATTAGACCTGCTAATTAGGGGAGCTATGCCATCAACCTTATCTTCCAACCCCAGATAGCTTTTGATAAAGATCTATCTAATGCAGTGATACCAGCCTACATTTCAACTGTTGAGTCTCCTGCAGAAAATGGTGGCCAGTAGCAAAGTGTCAAAGGAGGTCAGCCTGTAGTTAAGGTACCTTCAAGCAGCTGTGTAGATTGATTTAAGTTTTCCATTTATCTTTCAGATGAGATGGTTATGAAAGGTCTGTAGGAATAAAGTTAACAAATTCAAGAAAACACTTTCCCTATTCAGACCTTTGTCCCTCCCCTTCTTTCAGGGAGGAAAGCAAGTTTTGTGGCTGTCGAGGGGCAGAGGGAGATGCAAATACACATTCCTCTTCCTTCAGAAGTGTTGGATACTGTACTCCAGAAAATCTGTTTGAAAGTATCAAACACTGATACTTGAGAGTACATGGATCAGAAGTTGAGTGTGATCAGAAGATTCCATAAATAAAAGTGTAAAAGCACAAATCCACAGAGAAGCACTATAATATATGGCAGCAGTTTCTATGAAACCCATATAGTGTAGAACTTGGCGTTGGGACACCTTCTTGGGCTTTTTAAACAGTTGTGAATGCCATTGCTGTCACTGAAAATATGCTGACTCACCAAAGGGGAGTTCTTTGCCTTTAAATTTCTTCGGGGGAACATTTTGAAGCCTTAAAAATAGTTTTGAAAGTTTCTGTCTTGACAACCTCTTTACTTGGGTTATAGTGGCTTAGATGAATGATTCTAGAGGTTTTTCAGCAGCTGAGTAGTTAAGCTGAGGCTGAGCCTTCTCAGGCAGACTCATAGCACTTAGAGAAAATGCATTCTTAGGCATTCGTATGCAACCTCCTACCTGGAACTCCTGCCTGAACATCTGGAAGGCAGGTGATAGGGAAAGAAAGGAAGAAAAACTTCATCAACTTATTTTTAAAATGGGGAAAAACTGTAGGGGTGATGTGACTAAAAGTGATCAGAGCCCAAGAGAAAAGATTTTCATCTTGTAGGAGTTCTTGAATATCTATAAGAGCTTTGTGAAATTGCACTGGAGGTTCTGTGATTCTGTGGAGAGGTACATGCCTTAGGTCTTCATATGGGACTTTTTTGTCCCCTTTTAGTATTTCCCCTTCATTTTGAAGATACAATTCGTGAGTAGGGAATCAAATTTGTCTGAATGATCTGAGTACTTACCTAAATTCCATCTATGGTTTGATTGCCTTTTAGTACATGCGATTTTGATTACGAACCAAGTTAAAATGCTTTTTGTTTGTTTGTTTCAACTTAGATCTACAAAATAGAAGCTGAGGTGATGACACAGGGAGCGCTGTAGTTTTCTCGTGTGGCCTGTCCCGGGTAACCTGGGTTATTGTCTTGCCCCATCTAGTGGCCAAAACTGGATGGATAAATGTTAAAATGAAGCTGATAAAGTGTTTAAGATGTATTAAGTTGTGCTATGTTTCCTTTTTTTGAAAAGGAACTCTTCAACAATCATTCATGACTTTTAGAATTAAGTGGGAATTCTAGAATAGTTCCTTTAATGCCATGAAAACACTGAATGACTGAAAAGTGGCCTGCATCTACCTTTACTTTAGTTTTTTGCTTACCAAGTGTTACTGTTTTCTGTCTCCTGTTTTGCATCCTTCTTAGCCTTTTTGGCATAATATATTTATTATTTGTGCTCTCTTATCCCTTTTGTTTTGGTGTTGGATGATACTTTGACAAAACAGTGGTAAAATTAACCTCACACTGACAAACTCTGAAAATGGATAGTTAGGTTTCTAGAAAACCCCAGGAAATGCAGTTGGCTGAGTGCTGTACCCGTAGCTGTGGCAGTGCAGGGCTCTGGGGAGGAAGGGGAGCTACAGAAACATTGCTGGATCAGAAATCAAGATTTGCTACTTAAAAGTACAAAAATAAAATGAATAATAGGATTTAAAACCAAAATACTTTGTCCTGTTTTCTAAAAATAGTGGTCAGGAAGAGAACGACACCTTTTTTTTCTTTGTTTTGCAGGAAGAACTTTATGGGGAGAGAATAGCTTTTTATTATAGAATTAATACAGCTTTCCTGACATCCCTAGAGCACTGTGGAGCCGGTGCTGTTACAATGCAAGTGTAAATTAATCTGTGTTCTGATTTCTGTTTGCTGGCCTGCAGGGAAGGTCAGACATTGTACTTCACCTAGTGCTGGGATGAATCTTAAAATACAGCAGTTTTCTAGAACACCCTGCCAGTAGTTCCCTTTGGCTATTTTAGGGAGGAGGTCAGTTCAAGCATCTTTTAGTGTAAATACTGAGCTTACAGAAATTACTGTGTGCACATGGAGTGGTATTTGTTAGTGTATTGCTGGTGTCCGTATTCTTAAGAGATGCTTGATGAGTTAGCTGAGAAATGCTTTAATGTGGTCTAATTCAGTGTATCCATATCTCAGAGAGAGGGATTATATTAAATGGTATCAAAATCCCAAGGAATTCTGCAGTTCTGCAAAACAAGTAGACAAAGTTTGTAAGATAGTAAAGTACTAGTATTATTGAGGTCACAGCACTGATCTGTTCATGTGGAATATCACTGGTTGCTCTGATCTTGTAAAGCTACAGTGGACAAAAATTTAAAAAGTAAGAAAGAAAGCTTTTAGATCTTGTTAGGCTTTGTAAAAGGTATTTTATAGAAGGAAATAAAAAAACCCCGTCTTTAGTTCCGTTTAAAAGTCTCTGGGAAGATAAGTAATAGATCATGGATATATTTGAGGAGGAAGGAAAGAGTTGGTTAAACTCTTCAACACTGAAATAAGGACAATGGGTATGAGCACACTTTACCCATTGGATTTGAAGTGAAAATTAGAATGTTTCCTGTCAATAATTGGATTAATCTGATGATTAACTTTCCAGCAACAGTAGTAAAATTACTACAGTGGGATGAAACACAGAGGAGAGAGCTCAGCAGTGCAGGGGCCCCTTCTCATCAGCTGTTTCCACTGTGGTATGGAACATGTCCCATACTTCTCTTAATACTTCCTGTGGACTTCACCAGTAAAAATACCCTCACCCTCAGGCCAGTCAGTGGCCCCAGGCACAGTCCTGTACCCTCTGGAAGTGGTCCTTGGCTGTGTCCCATGCCAGGCTCTGAGATAGGTGATCTCAGAGAGAGCCCTTCTGGGTCTTGTGTCCCCAGTTCTTGTCGAAGGGGCCTTGTGCAAGGGGAGCACGATAATGTGTACAGGGTGTGAAATAGTGGCACCTACACTGACACCTTCCTCTTGCTTAATTCCTGCAGGAGTAGGATTTAAGCATAATCAGTACCTGCACACAGACATGGTGGAGTATTGATGAGGTTTTTTACTGTAGGCACTAACAAAAGCCAGAAGCTTGCAGCTGAAGCATTAAAGTGGGAAGTAAGACATATTTTTAACACCTATTGTAATTCAGGTTGTGGTAGCTTATCAAACAAAGTGGTAGATGCTCCATCACAGGATTGCATCTCTCTGAAAAATGTGCTCTAACTCATCTGTGGATTTATTGAGTTAAATACAGGAATCTCTACACAGAATCCTCTGGCCTGTGTTATCTGGGAGGTCAGAATTCACAGATCTTAATGGTTTCTTTTGCCTTAAAGAGCTATGAATCAAGAAAAAATCTGAATGCTCAAAAGCACTGTGAATTTTTAATCATACCATTTTGCACATTTTGCTTAGTACAAGAACAGCTCGCATTATTAGGTAGCATGTTAGAAAAGAAACTATTAATGTGTTTAATTCTCTGTGCTCTAAAGATGTCATCATTACTACATACTGAAGTGCACAGTTGGTTTAAATGAAGAAATTGCTGAGTCCTGAGAGTAGAAAAAGAAAAAGAAACAGTTTTTGCAAGAGTTCAGAAGGTTACAGTATCTCAGCTTTTCAGGTTTTTTTAATTCTTCTCTTAAGTACTCTAATAATACTTTCCAGTTGGGTTGCTGCTTAACAAAATTAACCTCATGTAGTAAAGAGTAGAATATGTAAAGGCCTATCGTGTTTTAATAACAACTATCTTTGATCCTTGTTTATGTCTTAATGCAATTGCAGTATCTTCAGTTTTGGGGTTTTTCTTTAAAAGTTCTTTCACACTGCAGTACCTTGGTGTACCTGAAGGAGAAAAGTTGAGCTTCCCAGTAGAAGAAACAACACTTAGGCTTGATTTGTTTGCTTGGCTTTTTTACTTTTGTCGAATGTACTGAGCACATACAACAGTACATTTTCAACGGTATGAATTGTGAATGCTGAGCATTCTGCAAATCAGGCTTGTGTCATACTCTGAATTTGGACTTAGTGGATGTTGCTTTTACCATTATGTGATCCTGCAGAATTCACCAGCGGCAGACAGTTACTAGGGAAGAGCCCATCCAGGTAAGCACAGCTTCCCTAATCCAGCTGCAGGGAGAGCGCTCTGTGGGAGCTCTGTGCTTTTACAGGCTACTCTCTCTTCCAGGGTACTTAGCAGTGAAGCTGGGGCAAGCTTGCCAAGGAAGGTATTTTCACCTCAGTTCTTGTCTGACTTGCATTGGTGAATTTGCTGTTACAGACAGCTCTTATGAAAGAGCTCTGACTGTGCTGAGTCTGCTTTCTGGTGATAACCCATGGGGCTGTGTGATGAGCTGCATTGGCAGCTGGAGCTCTGGGTGCACAGAATGTGCTCTTATACATAACCAGAAAAAGCACCCACCTTTGTAACTCCTCGTAATCTTCTATCTTATTTTGAGGTGAATATTCCTGAGTGTATTCTAGTCAACTTCCAATGGATCCATCACTTACTAGAGTGTTTTGCAGCCCCATTTCACAGTTGGAGCACAGCAGTGCAGTTCGTCAGGTGATGAGAATTGCTGTGTTTGTAGGTGGTTGAGCTGAAGCCGGGTGGAAAGGACATTCCCGTCACCAGCGCTAACCGGATCGCGTACATCCATCTGGTGGCCGACTACAGGCTCAACAAACAGATCCGGCAGCACTGCCTGGCTTTCCGGCAGGGGCTGGCCAACGTGGTGAACCTCGAGTGGCTTCGAATGTTTGATCAGCAGGAAATACAGGTACTTCTCCTTAAAGCTGCAGAAAACAATGGCTCTAAACAGAAATAATTGCTGATTTTTGCCTGTAATGTAATGGTCTAATTTCCTTTGTCATTAGGTTCTGACTTCTGGTGCACAAGTTCCTATTAGTTTGGATGACCTTAAATCTTTCACAAACTATTCGGGTAAGCATATTTTGCTTAAGTAAAAAAATCTATTATGACTGACTTGGGAATAAATGAACTTGCTTTTTATCTTACCTTTTAAGAAAAAGTTGCAGGGCCATTCTTGATACTTTTGGCCAAATTTGGTAGACGGGACTAAATTACAGAAAATTGGCTGAAATTACAACCCAATTTTATAAATGCTGGGAAACTGAGATATGCAGTTTATTTTATTAACACAATTAAATTCAAGGTTGTAGCCAGATAATTTGAGGGTGTTTCTTTTCTAAATTAAGTTAGTCAATGACTGTGTCTGGTTGATCTGAAAATAAGTCTGCAGATGACTTTGGGATAGTAGTTTCTACCACCACATTCAGATATTTACCATTTCTCAGACAGTCTGAAGATCATAGTTTTAGCTTGTAAGGATTTTTTCCCTGCATTTATCATGAATGTTATCAAAATGTAGCTACCAAATCATCAGTTCACATCTGGGCTTACCTCAGGGTAAGCGAATTCATTCAGTAACATCCTGGGTCTTGCAGATTTTGTGCATTCTTGGAGTGAAAAGGCAATAATCTGAAGTTACTAGCTAAATGCTAAACTAAATAAAGTTAATTTTAAATATGATTCAGTGAAGAAAACTGCTTTTAAGAAGCTGAGGGATACAGTAGCCATAGGTAAGCAATGAAACTGAAATTGCGGTGATCAGAGACTTGTAGGTACTGGGAGTTAGCAATGCAAGCCTGCTGGTTATAATATTTTCCACAGACTTTTCAAGATTGATGCTAGGTTTTCTGAAGAAGTTATTTCTTACATAAAAATATTCTAGCTGTAAATCATTTAAATCTCATTGTAGGTGGCTACACAGCAGACCATCCTGTAATTAAAATATTCTGGAGAGTTGTAGAAAGCTTCACTGATGAAGAGAAACGCAAACTACTCAAATTTGTAACGAGCTGCTCTCGACCACCTCTTCTGGGGTTTAAGGTATGTCCTCAGATGTCCTGGCAAGCTTTTAGAAATGCTGCAGATGTTGATTCAAGTTTTTCTTGTCTAGGAATCTGCAATTTGAGAATACTCATCTGTGACTACAGAAACAGCTTCAGTGTTTGCATTTGCATGCATAATAAGTACAGTTTTAAAATATGTAATGAAGTGTTCTGCTACTTTCCATTTTAACTGTGAAATTTGATAAGCTTACAAGCCATTGATTAGAGCACTTGCTGCATGTGATGGAAGGTCCTTGGTGCCATTTCATGTTACTGTGCAGAAGCAGAATTGCTACCAGTTTCAAGCAACAGGTTGAGTTAAGCATAGTGTCTTCTTAGTCAGGCAAAAGAGAATTTAGGATATAAAAGCAGCTATTAAATTTGATCCTTTTAAATTAACCATTTGAAGCAGGACATACATTGTCTTCTCTTCTAATTCCCATTTATCTGCTTGTAGGTCACAGCTCATTACCCTTAGTAGCAAAGTATTTAGCTGCAGTCTCCAGATTGCTATTTACAGGGAAGCTTAAGTATGAAGAAAAACTTGTTGTACTGCTGATGAAACTAAAGAGAGGCCAAGACAAGGTGAAGACATTTTGAACCTAAGTTGTGGGGATATTCTACCCATGAATTTCACTGGACTGCAAAATTTTGGCTAAGAACCAGCCATTGTGTCATTTCCCCTAAAATGTGGGAACATTCAGTGCTGTGTGGTGGTGTTACCATGTGGATAGGCAGCATCCTCCATCTTCAATATCTGTAATCTATAGCTCAGTTACACTCCTTTTATAGACACCCAGGATTGGAACTGGCACTTTCAGTTGCTAACTGGTCTGACTGTTCCATGTGTCAACTTCAGGATGAAATGAGTCATGTCTTAGACTCCCCAAAACATGCTAAGTAGATCCCCTTTAACAGTAAGGAGTGTCCATAGATTCGGATACGGAGACAGTGGAGATGGCTTTTGAAACACATGAATCCTGTCTAGGGTGTCTGTTGATTGATTTATGTGATTCTGTATTTAAAAGTCTGCAGGCATTTCTCCTGAACTCCCCAAGTCTGTGTGATTATCACTGTACAGTATTCTAGCAGTGAATGGGATTTTACAGGACAGCAGGAAGAGCAATTGGAAAACTCTGGGATGAGACTAAGATAAAACAGTGCACATCAGTCACGTGAGGAAGGGAGAATTGGGAAACAACTGGGGAAACCAATTAAGCAGAAGTTCCCATTTGTTGTCATCCTCTTTTAATTACAAGGGGAGAGGAGGAAGTGCAGATGTAGGTAGCCAGGAAGCTTTGAGGTAGCCAGTGTGACATTTGAAGAGATGGAGGAAGTGAATTGAAAGTCTAAAAATATTAAGGCTGACAGTGACACATTTCAAAGAAGCTAAATGTGGAAAGCTGAAGTTCACTTGGGAAATGGGCCACAAACTGGCTGTAACATACGTGGCTGGGAAAAAATGGAAGCAAATTAGGCACCACATTTTCAGCATGAAAGCAGTAGTTAAAAGATGAATTCACTGAACAAGGGGGCTTGCATGCTCAGCCACATGCAGCAGTGTTGGCAGAGGAAAGCAGCTGAAAGGGTGTTAGAGCTGCTCTGCTGGGCAGCTCTGAGCGGGACCTCGGGCAGTACCGCAGGGTGGCTGCAGCAGAACCTGTTTACAGGGATTTACCTCCAAACCAGGGGCTTTCCAGGCAGTGTCTGCCAGAAAGGGCAGTGTGTGACTGGCATTGTCATCATCAGGAATGTCTTCATAGCCTATGACAGTGTGTTGTTTGGAGCTTTGAAGGTGCAGACTGCGAAGCCACAGGAGTGCTGAGTATTACCAGCTAAGTAACTTTTTGACCGTGTTTAAGTTGATGGGAGACATGAACACAAACCATCTTCAAAATGTGTTTGCACTTCCAGTGAGTGTGTGTATTTTTCTGAGAGAAATGCAATTTCTGGTTCTCACTCTGAAATTTTCTGTGTATGCTTTATATCGTGGGACCAGCAGGTTTTCTTCAAGTTAGTGCATGTTGATTTAAGATTAGGAAATATCTTGACGATCACAGCTTGTAGATAACATAGTCTAGCTTTGCATAATTTAAAAATTTTAAACTTTCATTGCCAGAGTCAGGTTCAGAATAACATTTACTAAAGCTAATTAAAGTTTAATAAGTTTAATAAATGTGATTGTTACGGACAAAAAAAAAATCATTAAAGTGTGGATGAAAATTGTTAAGTTCCAATCAGGTCACATAATAAATTGATGATACTTTTCCCTTCCAAACCATTGCAGTTTCCCGCTGTACAGTATTTAATTATGCAACAAATGGTGCCCTTGGCATGACATTTCAATTTAGAACTCCATTTTTCCATTTTTAAAGCTAGAGTAGGGGAATTCAATTAGCATTTTGAAAGGAACACTAAAAATGCAACATTTTAGCCATGAAATACTTTTAAGGCCTCCATTTGAACAATAATTTAGCTTAGAATCTCACTGACCTTTTGCCTTTGGAACGGGAATTTTTTTCCAGTTTCTAAAATCAGAACTTTTTTACCTCAGGCAAGCATTTGATAAAATGAATACTGTCTTGCCAACAAAAGCAGTGCTTTGGAGGTAACATACAAATATATTTTTCACTATACTCTTTCTTGGAAGAAGATAAATGGGATATTATTAAAACAATTAAATATTACGTACAAAATGTCTTTAAAATGTGTTCTTCAGATCAGTAGTTAACACATCAGAAGAATAATCCAGGTTTGACAAGTTTATATCATTACAGACTCACTATGCACATTGATAGTATGTTTTTGTAGCATTGTAAATTTGTACAGTAGACTGTATGAACAATAACAAATCATTATGTTTTCCTCAGAATCACATAAATTGCTTTCTGTATTGCAAATTAGTAGATCTTGTTGGGACAAGGCGGAGGGAGACTCTACGCAGTTCAAGAGTGGTTTTGGTGCCATGAGGAATGAAAGAAATGCCATTTGAGTGTCATTGTGACAGGTTTTCATCTAGTGATTTACTTCATAGAAATGTGTGCCAGCTGCTACAGGGTAGATTTTGGCTTGTATACCTTTTTTTGATACGTGGTTGTTTTTTGTTTTGGTTGCATTTTCCAGGAGTTATATCCTGCATTTTGCATTCACAACGGAGGATCTGATTTAGACAGGCTGCCTACTGCCAGTACCTGCATGAACTTGCTGAAGCTTCCTGAGTTTTATGATGAGAATCTGATGCGAAGCAAGCTCCTCTATGCCATTGAATGTGCTGCTGGATTTGAACTCAGCTGAGTCCAACTGATGCTTATTTGGATGATCTGCAGAGGAACGAACCAGTGCCTACTCTATAAGCAGCACCCATACCCAAGCAGTTTTAAGGGAATTCTGTCTACATTTCTGCAGTTCTTGTGTTTTACCAAATGCCCTCAGATAGGTTTCATTTCTAAACACGATTTCTTAGTTAGCTTTCATTACTGAATATTGCATTGACACTGCTTTATGACTCAAAACAATGAATGCTGTGTGCAGCGTGGCTGATTCCTGTGTTTATGTGAAGAAAGAGCACATTTAAAGAACAGTGACATCTCAGTGAAATTAACCAAAGATGAAGCTTTGGCTTTGTGCTGTTCAAACATAAATAATTTTGCAAACTGGCAATAAAGTTGTGTACTGTGCGGTGCACTGGGATGAGACAGGGCTAACATCCTGTAATTAATCTTTTAGATGGAAGGCAGGCAGATGTTTGGAGATATCCCAGAACTCAGAGGATGAAAATGCTCATTACTGACAACCTAACATCTTAACTTACATTGTAGAGTTGTTTACAAATCATAGAGAGGTGGGCAATCACCAACCATATGAAGTTCAACCAGGGCAAGTGCCCGATTCTGCACCTGGGATGGGGCAACCATGAATGTGTGTACAGACAGGGCAATGAAAAGCTGGAGAGCAGCTGTGGAAAGGGACCTGGGGGCCCTGGTTGATGGCAAGTTGAATATGAGCCAGCAATGCCCTGGCAGCCAGGAGGGCCACACGTGTCCTGGGGGCATCAGGCCCAGCCTCGACAGCCAGGCAAGGGAGGGGATTGTCCTGCTCTGCTCTGCACTGGGCTGGGGCGGCCTCACCTCAAGTCCTGAGGGCAGTTTTGGGTGTCACAATATAAAGAAGACATTAAGCGACTAGAGAGCATCCAGAGGAGGCCATGAGGGTGGTGAAGGGCCTGGAGGGGAAGCCATGTGAGGATTGTCTGAGGTCATTTGATCTGTTCAGCCTGGAGGAGACTCATTGCAGTTACAGCTCCTTATGAGGGGAAGAGGAAAGGCAGGTGCTGATCTCTTCTCTGTGGTGACCAGTGACAGGACCTGAGAAACCAGCATGGAACTGGATTGGGGAAGGTTTAGGTTGGGTATCACAAAATGGCTTCTCACCCAGAGGGTGGTTGGGCACTGAAACAGGCTGCCCAGGGCAGTGGTCACAGCCCTAAGGCTGACAGAGCTCAAGGAGCATTTGGACAATGCTCTCAGGCACTTGGTGTGACTCTTGGGGTGTCCTGTGCAGGACCAGGAGTTGGACTGGATGATCCTGATCGATCCCTTCCAACTCAGCATAGTCTATGATTCTGTTTTTGAACTGATTTTGTTTTATACTACCTTCCCTCAAGATGGTAGGCACTGAGATAAAATGGGTGTAATATTCCATTTGTGCTTTCTGAAACACCTTGAAGAAATAGAATTTGCATTATTTTAAGTTCAGCCTTCGCTGTATCCGTATCATGTGGACACTGTTCTGAATGGATGTGATTTTCCAGGTTTTCTCTGTTCTGTTTCTGTCTTTTGTGCCAGGTTGGTTGGTTGGTTTTAAATGAATCAGTCTCCTATTGCCTACACAGTACATACAGAAATCATCACTTTGGAAAAATATACATGTAATAATTATTAAAATTATTTGAACCAAAGTTATCAGGCTTTATCTTTTATATTTGAAGCCTGTGGTGGTCACATTCCTTTTCCCTATCATTTCTTTCCATCTTAAATACCATATCTGTGCCGTAGACACTAATCAAATTAACTTTTTTTGGTGATTAAGCAGCTTTTATATCCATTTCCTTGCAGTATTTCTGCTGAGAAAAGTAAGTGGGAATATGCTGCTTAATATAATTTGATATCTAGGGAAAAATTGCTTTCATATGGAAGGAGCTGATCCTCTAGTAGTAGGCACATTGTAGGGTTTCGTATGCAAACTGCAGTGAGTTTAAAAAAGGAATTATAGTTCAGACTGTAAGATTCATAAGTCCATCCCTCTGAACTTTACTTTTATATTTTAAATCATCGAAAATTACAATCAAATTTGTATTCATCTCTTATGCAAAAAATATTTTGCTGTTACTGGAAACTCTGCTGGATTTCCTATTTAATAAGCAGTAACCAGCAATATCCTTTTAAATGTGGGGAAACTGAGTGGTTTTAAGATGTTTACTAGTAACCATATAAAAATGTATAATTTCTTAATTTGGGTAATAAATGAAGTGTTAAAATACTATTTGTAGTCTTGATGTACAGAAATAAAATGATTGGTTTTCTTTTTGGTTTTGCTTTAGGCTTTTTATTTATGTTAAATGTTACATACCCAACCTATTCTTTATCCCAAATTCTTTTCTTGTATATTTTTCTACATAAATTATGGAACTTGTAAAGAAGTTGAAAAAGAGATCAGTAATAGTGAAACTGTCTCCCCCTAATTGCAAAACCTGAACACTTCTTTTAGATAGCATTATTTATTTTAGAACCTAATGCTTTAAATATTTTGAAATTATTTTTCAATTCCATTATTTTGCTACATTGGGTAGTGTTGTATCTGTATTTTGTAAAATTAAATTAAATTTTTCTATTAAATATGTGTATTTTGAAGATTGTGTTGGAGTCATGCCAAGTACTGGTGACTGGTAATGTCCACTTTGTGCTTTTGAGAAGGAGCCAGTGCCCACTATTGCTGTCTGTGGCCAGGAAAGCAGCGGGTGCCACAGGGCCGGGGGAAATGTGACTTGCACAGAGCTGTAATTGCAGGAATCACAGAGCTGCAGAAACCTTCAGGAGAGAACTTGAGTTTGCCAAAAGTACTATGATGTTTTATTTCCTTGGTGTGCAGCACTCAGTGATCTTGTTTGTGTATCCTGTACATGAAGTGTGACACTGGCACAAGCAGGGCATCAGAGCAGTTGTAGCCCAGATTTCACTGTGCACAGGCTGGAGCTCCGTGCAGCTTCACCACCTTCAGAATCCAGACTGCAGTGAGAGGAGAGTGGGGCTTTCCTTTGGCAACCAGTGCTTCCAGCTCTGCCAGCTGTTTTCAGAGAGGCAGGATGAAGCACGAGTTCCTGCTTTTCAATGATCTATTGCTGGATACTTGAAGGAGCAGGAGATAAAGGTGTGAGAGGTAACGTAGGCATGTCCTGAGGAGCAGGGGAGTCGAAATGATCTCTTGTAGCACTTATGTAGCAAGAATTGTTTCTGTATGAAACTGGATTTTCTGGATTTTAAAAGAAGAGCGAACTGTCTCCCAGTTGCGATGCTCACAGAATTTATGTAGGCAGAGGCAGGAGCACTCTGCATGCAAGCAACCTGAAATGCCGTTGTAGATTTGATCATCAGAATTTTAGCAGTAATAATTATGAGTTTGGGGTTGGTTTCTGTACAAGACAACCCTTCCTTAAAGTAAGTTTCTGTACTCCAGTGTTTCATCCTCCTAGTTCAGCACTTGCTTTTTGAAAAACCAAGCATTTTCTGATTGGATTTTGTTCTCAAGTAAGTTTGGGTTTGTAATTTTGTAACCTGTTCTAAAAACATTTTTGTCAAGGTCTATATGATGGAAGAGTTCACAAATTTTTCATCTCTACAAAGTTCAAAGGCGTTAAAAGTTGAATAAAGAAATAAAATCAGCACTTGGTCTCTTTATTTCAATGAGGGTTTTTTCCAGATTGGGGTTTAGTCCTATTAGGTGGATTAAAAAAAATAAAGCACAGCAAACCAAACCAGGAGTAATTGGCCTTGTCCTTGATCTCTGTTGTCTTCCGTCATGGTCCTGAAAGCCAGACTTGCATAAATTTTACAAAACTGATTTCCAGGGAACATTTATGTATCTGCAGAAGATTGAGGGTTTTCCTCCGATTTCATGTGTAAACACTGAGCTGACAGAAGTTTGATTTGAATCAGGAGGATATCTTCATGTATTTTTTGGGGAGGTGCTCCATAATAATAATAATAAAAAAGAGCTTCCTAATGCTATTAGTAGTGATGTTGACTTTTTTTTTGGCATCACTTGAGTAATATAGCACAAACATACCTAATTTAATCCTATAAAGGGGTTTGGAATTAAGAGAAAACACTTCGAGTGCAGTGAGCTCATACATTTCAGTTTCTACCAAAAACTATTCGTTAAATGCCAGTAAGACAGCACATATTCTTATCACCACTGAAAAATAGTACAGCACAGAAAAAAGAAAAAAACAAAAGAGGAATGTTTTGTTGGACCTGTAATATTTGCTCATATACATGAATCTGTGATAATAATGGTTTGTGATGTAAATGCTTGTTACTTTTTTTTTCATGATGCTTTTGCCTGTCAGTGAAGGAGAGAAGAAATGAACATGGCCTGTAAAACTGATCAGGATATCTATATTTTTATTGACTTCTGCTTTTGTGAATAAAATAATTTGAGTTTTCTTGAAACTGCAGAAACACTCTTTCATTTTTTGCAGCAAATTGGGCATTCTCTTGTTAAAGATTGATAGTACTGAATAGGTTCTAGAAGAATCTAATATTAACTGCTTGTTGGTCTTGAAGTTAGTACTGTTGGAACTGGCTGCCCATGGCAGTGGGGGGGTCACTATCTCTGGAGAGATTTAAAATCCCTGGAGATGTGGCACTGAGGGACATGGCTCAGTGGTAGTGTTGGGTTAATGGTTGGACTCAGTCATCACTGAAGTCTTTTCCAACCTAAACGTTCCTATCTATGGTTCTACTGCTTCGGGATGGTTCATACCTTCAGCTTTCGAGCTGTGATTTCCCACTCTGCCAAGGAAGCTGCAGCTGTGAGTTTTACCTTTGTTTCAGGGTGTCTTTCAAACAATGCACTTGCTCTGCTTTGTAAAAACTTCAGAATCTTTGGAAAGAATAAAACTCTATGGATACAAGTCTAAGAAGCTGTGATTCATAGCAAAGAATGCTACTCTGTCAGCAAACACATACAAAAAAGTCTTTCAGCTTCTGGGATTTTAGCACATGTGCACCCCTTTGAAGGTGCAATTTAATTTTATCCCCTTTGATAACTAGGTTTATCTGCTTCCCTTTGCTTGTTTATTATTTTCATTGCTAAATACACTTTTAGTTCCACTTTAGTATTTATAAAGTTAGTATTGTTCATATTTGTTTTTGACTACTTAAAGAGAGCATATATGCTTCAGCTTACCTGCTACTAAAAATGTAGTAAACGTAAAATTACAGAAAACTCCTCTTGTAGGGCATTTCATAATTTGTAACATTAATAAAAACACGAATGCCCAGGTATCTGGCCTGTTTTTCAGTATGTATCTGGTAGTCTGGAAAGGGCATTAAATTTCTCTTGTGTGTAGAGAGACAGCACAAGGCAGAAAGTGATGATGAAGTTACACCAATTGAGTCCATTACAGAGAATATAATGGCTGAAGTCAGGAGGAATGTCTGGAGATCATCTACTCCAACCCCCTGCTCAAAGCAGGGTCACCTACAGCAGGTTGCTCAAGACCTTCACCTGTGGAGTTCTGAATGTCTTCTTCAATGGAGAATCCACAGTTTCTCTGGGCAACCTGTTTTCAGTCTTCAATTAACTTCACAATAAAACATTTTTAATCAGGTTTAAACACATTTCTTCTATTCCAGTTTGTGCCCATTGTCTCTTTTCCTGTCACTGGGCAATACTAAGGAATCAGGCTTCTCCAGGCTGAACAACTTCAGCTCTCAGCCTTTCCTCATATGACACAGCCTTCAAAACCTTAATCATCTTTCTCTCTGCCTTGCTTGTTAGTGAACCCAGCAGCATCTTCAAAATACCTTTTATGGACTTTGATGTGACTGGGGACCAAGTAGGTAACACTAAATCTCTTCCTTGTCCGATTCCTGTGGTCGTTAATCAGTGGCACTTAGCAGGTAGGGTTGGATTTAAGAATTTTATAAGTTTCCCTGTCCACAGCTCTGCAGAATCATACATTCTGTTTGCAAAGTTGGTTCATGTATTTATAGGAGCAGCATGCTCAAATTTCCTACTATATTTAACATCATTCTTTTCTGCATTCCCAGAGCAGCTGTTTGTTCATTCTGTGTAACATTCAACTGAAAAGTAACTTTGCATTATTTCTATTTTATTCTTTGTTTATAGTTACACATAGTTCTTGACTGCTGAAGAAAGAAACAGGCATTCACCAGATGGTGTTATTTCAGAACCTCCTGCTACTGCTGCTTGCCCAAATGTTAGACCTGGGAAAAGGATCTCTCCTCAGTTGCTATGTAGTTTTGCTGTATGTTGTCAAACAAACCTTCTGAAGGAATTGTTTCCTTCTAGCCCTTGTATCTTTACTTGAGAATAATTATTTTTCTTACAGCTCTGTTTTTCTTTCCCCCTCTTTCAGGCAAACAGCAGCAGAGTTCAAAGTTCTGCAGAGATATTTTAGGTATAATTATCTGGTAAATCTATCTGGCTATTGATGAAAAATTACATAGAATTAACTAATATTTGGCATTGTCACATGGACAGAAAAGCATACCCCTGATCAAGTTAATGAATATAAATGCTGATCAAGCTGTCCTTGCAAAGGATAAGCAGTTGGCATAAGCTGTGAGATCGTCTGACTGCCCCCAACAGTTCCTGGGTTGTTGTGTGAAGACCCAAAATAATCAGCAGAATACATATGATCTTTCCAGAGGAATTGGCAAAAACATCAACTATCCTGAAGTGGTTTAACCACTTTCAAAAGCATCCACTTAGCTCAGGCTTTTGCTCACAAAGGAGTCCAGATAAATTTGCAGCCTCTAGATTACCTAAGACACACTATCAATGAAAATTGAGGTTCTGCTCGGCAGGAAAACACTGGAGAATGCAAGTGAAAATGGGTTAGTTTGTGCCTTTAGTGCTTCTACTGAAAGTTTTAAACACTAGGTGTATCATCCATATTTCAAGTCTAATTGTTTCTGATAAGCTATCAGCAACAAGCTAATGCTTATATTTAATTAAGTGGCACTTTCCAGAATTACTTTGCCAACGGTACTATAATTAGATGACATGAGAACAGTCTTTGATACATATGCTCATATTCTTTGTTAACACCAAAACCAGAATCTGTAAATCTGTAAATAGGAAAACTGGATGCATTAAGCAGCAGGGCAGAGCAGCAGGCCGGGAAGGCTACAGCCATTACCACCTCAGAAGGACTAATATTAATGTCTCTCTAATGCAGCATTTTTAAGCATTTCTTGTGTTCTGATGAGCTTTATATAACTGACCTCCATAAATCATAAAAGATGGTTTAAAAAAAGAATCTGGGAACTATGTGAATTGCTAATACCACCTGGAATGCTGCCACATTATTTCCATCATTAGGTTATAGCTACCAGTTAGGCCTGAATTCATCTCACTTAACTTCAGGCATCTGTGAGGTGGCTGTCGAGGCACTTGTGGAGAAAAGGCAGCCCCGGGACAGAGCTCTGATGGGCGGTTCCTTCTTTACTGAAACACATCTCCCTTTAAAGAGGGTGGAATGAACTGTGCCCTGGAGGTGCTCTCTCCTCCTCTCTCTCTTTACAGTCAATGGCCGTAAACTGGAGGTTTAACTTTGAGACAGCTGAAGTTAGGTGAAGTGACCAGACCTTTTCCTCATGTTCCCAGGGGAGAGCTGAAAGTTCTTAAACAATTAAGATTCTTTGATAGCAGCATTTATTCTGACTCAATGACTCAGCACTTGGACATCAGCCTGAATCTTTGATACCAGCTTTAACAGACCCACCAGACCTTCTTTTGTTATTGGAATGTTGATGCTCTGCCAGCAACATCAGATTTAATGCCCCTTAACATAGTAGTCCAGGCTTCTGCTGCAAGCAGTTAGCCATAAAAACATGGGGCACTTTGACTTCATACTTTTGGAAATACCTTTGAAGGTTTTCTGAATCTAAAAGCTTTTCAGTTTTATTAGTCCTATAAATAGATCTAATTAAACATGTTAATGAGCCAGTTATGTAATTCTTTTAGATTTCAGTAAAACTTTGGATACTGTCTCTCCCAGGATCCTTCTGGACAAAATGTCCAGCACACAGCTGGATAAACACATCATGTGAAGGGCAAGCAATTGGCTCATGGGTCGGCACAAAGGGTTACAGTGAATGGGGTTACACTAGGCTGGTGACCTGTCACTACTGGGGTTCCACAGGGCTCCAGCCTCAGCCCTGTGCTCTTCAACATCCTCATAAATGACTTGGATGCAGGACTAGAAGGGAAACTAAGTAAGTTTGCCAAGGACACTAAATTGGGAAGAATTGCTGACTCCCTTGAGGGAAGAGAGGCCCTGCACAGACCCAGACAAATCAGAGGGCTGGGTAATTACCAACTATAGGAAGTTTAACAAAGGGCAAGTGCAGGATTCTGCACCTGGGATGGGGCAACCCTGGATGTATGGACAGACTGGGGAATGAGAGGTTGGAGAGCAGCCCTGCGGGAAGGGACCTGGGGCCCTGGTTGATGGCAAGTTGAACGTGAACCAGCGGTGCCCTGGCAGCCAGGAGGGCCACACGTGTCCTGGGGGCATCAGGCCCAGCATCACCAGCCAGGCAAGGCAGGGGATTGTCCTGCTCTGCTCTGGGCTGGGGCAGCCTCAACTTGAGTGCTGGGGGCAGTTTTAGGCACCACAACATAAGGATCCAGAGAGAGTGATCACAGGAAGGCTACAGAGATGGTGCAGGTTCTAGAGGAGAAGCCCTAAGAGGAGCAGCTGAGGTCACTTGGTCCGTTCAGCCGGGAGAAGAGGAGACTGAGAGGAGACCTCATTGCAGTCTAGAACTTCCTCCTGAGGGGAAGAGGAAGGGCAGACACTGATCTGTTCAAGACCAGTCATGTCAAGATGACTTCAGGTGGAATGCTTGGTCATTTACCAAGGTCATTTGCCACCAAGGGGAGCCTGAACCACAGGTGGGAGGTAGAAACGTCTTCCTTTGGTAGGAGCAGTCTGATGGATACTGGGTTAGAGGCAGCCTCAGCCTGAAGTCTCTGGAATTACTTCCCCCCCCTCCTAAAACTGAAATATAAATAGGAGTTCTTTAGCTGTTACCTCTGTCCCATTATTCCCAAGTGTCACCAAACCTGCAGAGGTTCTGTGGCACTCTGTGCCAGCCTGAGCTGCCTCCTGCAGCGAAGGGGAGATTGGCTTCTGCAGGGTGCAGTACCAGAGCTGAGCAAAGCTGGTGCTCACAAGTGTGAGGGGGAAAATCTCAGAACTGGGGCACTGGGGAGATTCACGCAAGTGGCTCTGCAGAAGCTGGCTTAGGTCACATGGGGACCCTGTAACAGAGCTCAGAAAATTAAATACCATGTGCAATACAAGCAAACTTCTAAAAGTAAATAATTCTTGTTACTGTTCAGTGTTAGAGATAATCTATCAAAGATTGTAAGTTAAAAAAAAAAGAGGTGCCCTAATAAATTATATTTGTAATTGGTGACTCTGCAAACTGCCCATTCTGCAAAGTCTTGGGAAATGTCTTCATACCTTCTTCAAAGACAAGCATAAACCAATTAAAATATATTCTGGATTTAAAAAAAATAATTACACAATCTTTTGTTTCCATCTATAACTTTGTTAGGCAACATATATTTACATTCTCAGTGTTTTGCTGTAGAAAATGCCAAACTGCATCTTGTATAGCTCACCCTGCCCTCAGTTGTGAGCAGGCACTTCACCTTCTCCTACCTTCCTTTCTCCAAATGCAAAATTGGTCTCTAAGCCTTCCCAAAGATCATTCCTATATCTGAAGGATAATAAAGCAGGGCTATGCTGTCTAGAGTCAGAACAGTGTTAGAAAAGCTACGGGCAAATTAATGTAATGGTAACAATTGTGTTAAAGAAGCCATGGTCCTGGTTGCATTGATGCAAGCAGTGTTTTGATTCCAACCCTGTAGTTCCACATGGAATCGTGCTTCTCTGCTTGCCCGGATAAACAGAAAGTTTTATGGTTGGCATCCATCATACCTTAACTGTAATACAAAATCTGCTCTTAAACTATTAAAGCAAAGAAATGAAACTTCTGTCTTGTTTACTGCAGCTCAGGTTTTAGGACTCTTCATACTTTTTTCTCCCCTGTAATCGGTTATGAAAGGTTGGGGAAAAGCCTTTATTTCCACATCAAAAAATGTTTAAAGGATTAAATCAAAATTTTATATGGTCTCCTCCCACACCACACAGTACTGACCTGCCTTTGCACTTGCCAGGCTGTGAATCCTTTGAGATCTGAACCTCACCCATTAGGAAGAGCCAGTCTAACCTACTCATCCTTTGGGTCTTTTCTTTCTAAGTGGATCAACAACTTGGACTTCACAGCTACTTGCTGATGAGAAACTAATAATGGAGTGAGGTGTCTCTTTGCTCTAATTTTGAAGAATTGTTTCCATGACCACAGCTAAGCATCAATAATCAACAATATTTCTTTTGAAGCTTGTATTTCCCCAAAGCACCAAGCCTATACTTAGGGTTGTCCTACTACTTGTCCTGCTGATTTGTTTTAGGTTTTTCTCTGCCTTATTCCAAGCTGGCTTTTGTCTTTTTGAACTGACCCCACTCCCACACAAACACTTCCTAAATAATGAGTAGCCTTTTGATTGACTTTATTTGGGAAGCACACATTTTAGGTGTGGAAACTCCCCAACTTCACTTTGGTGATCTATAAATTAATGCCTCCACTTTTTAAATAAGGGGCAATAATTTTACAGAAACTTAAAGCATGGATAAAGTCCACATTTTGAAAATAGAATAATAACTTTGCTGCCCTACACTTTGCTCTCAGCCATGGCACTCAGAAAACCACATACTCGAATTTAACCCAAAGGATGCTCCAATACATTCACCCAGAGCAGGACTCTGTTCAGGTGCTACATGGAGGGAGAGGAATCTGGCCTAAAAGGAACTGTGTGCCAGAGTTACAATTTTTGAGACTACAATTAAACATGCAAGGGGGAAGAAATTTTGTCATCTCACCTCTAGCAGCCAAACTCATCTATTCAAAGAGCATTTCTTAAAATCATTAGTTGTTTTTTCACCTTTTTCTACACCACCACACCCAGACATCACTTTTTGCACTTCCCCTCACAGAATCCCAGAATGGGTCGGGTTGGAAGGGACCACAGTGGGTCATCTGGTCCCACCTCCCTTCTCAAGCAGGGTCATCCCAGAGCACATGGCAGAGGAGTGCATCCAGATGGTTCTGGAATATCTCCAGTGAGAGAGACTCCACAGCCTCTCTGGACAATCTGTTCCAGTCCATGGTCACCTGCACAGTAAAGAAGTTCTTCCTCATGTTCAGGTGGAGCTTCCTGTGCATCAGTTTCTGCCCACTGCCTCGTCTCCTGGTGGCTGGCACCACCGAGCAGAGCCTG
>VZRS01003302.1:0-102640 GCA_013398055.1 Ifrita kowaldi | reverse complement strand
TCGGGAGCTCGGGGAGGGAGTGGCTGCTCGGGGCTCTCCCAGGGACTCGGAGCGGGGCAAATCCCGGGACGTTCGTTCCCAGCTCTCAGCGCCGCCTGTTCGCTGCAAGGGAAAAAAAAAAAAATTTCCGGATTTCCATTCCTTGCTCGCAGTGGTGTCATTTTCCAGAAGGTGAGGGCGATACTCGGTTCGTTAAACAGGTCTTGTCCTTAAAGCGCTTTCTGTCGCAGGGCACTGCCTTGGCGGCTTGAGAGCGTTATTGTGGCCTCCTTTTTTCCGTTCTCTACAACTCCCTAAAAGGAGGCTGTAATGGGGGGGGTGGCGGATTCTCTTGTCGTGCCTACCGTGAAAGGACCAGAGGAAATGGCCTTAAGATGAGACAGGGGAGAAGTAGATTAAATAATATAAAAATTATTTCACATTTAGGGCGGTCAGGCATTGGAATAGGTCGCCGTGGGAGGTGGTGGAGTCACCATCCTTGTAGGTGTTTAAGAAGCGTCTGGATGTGGCGTTGGGTGTTGTGGTTTAGTGGTTTAAGGGGTATAGTGGCAGTGTGGAGGGGACGGTTGGACTGGATGATCTCAGGGGCATTTTCCACCCTTGATGACTAAGCCAAACGCGCTATTTTTCTCCCCCGATGGAAACAGTTTAGCTACGTTCTGCTCAGTGTTTCTTATTCGGGGTAGAGGCAGGAGGGAGCTTTGTTGTGGGCGAGGTCGGCAGAGGTCGGGTGTTTTGAACTCGCTGTTGCCAGGTTCCGAGCTGAGTTGAAAATTGACACTGCCAGGTAAGGAACACTGTTTGTCGTCAGTATTTGCTGCACTTCAGAGGGGGCAGTGGGCTGGGTTTATGACCAGCATTCCTGTTTGCACCAACACTTCAGGTTGTGGTGCTCTCAGAGCTCTCCTTGGCTGCTGAAAACATGTGCTGCAGGCCTAAGCCATGCTAGCAAAGGTGTTAGAAATGATATAAAATATGGAACATATCTGTTTTAAATTCTGGTAATAATAAACGGCTACTTATTCAGACACAGTAACATGGAAGCTGTGTTTATAACAGCGCTAATGTGCAAATGGTCCGGCTTGTGACATTGGATAGTCAGTGATCAAACCCAAGAGCTTTTAGGGTATAAAGTGTCAAAAAGTGGTAAGAGCAAGGTGTCGACACAAAGGGAACAACTGGAATGAAGCAAGGCTCTGCCTCTCCGGTCCTGCAGCAGAGGTTGCAGTCACTGCTGCGTGCTGACCTTAATTTTTCTTTACTCTTTGGAGATCCTTGTTACTCCAGTTAGGGATTTTATGTTCAGCTGGTGATCAAGAGCGTGGTGGTTAAAATACCATTTAGTTTGATGGATTATGTTGTCAAAGAAGATTTGTTTGGACCAATGAGTAAATGTATTTACAGATCTTGTCTCTGTGATTAGTTTCGGTTTTTTGTTGTTTTTTTTTAATTTCCAACAACCAAAATTTTAACCATTGCACAACAATGGTCTAACTTTGTTTATTCTTCTTGGCTCCCATGCTGACTTCTCAGTGGAGAATAAGAGTGTGTTGGAAGTTAAATTAGTATTAAATTTTCTTAAATAATCTCTGCTGGAGGAGAAATTTAAATTGCTACTTTTATTGGCAGCACTGTTTAGACTGCAATACTAATAATAATTTCTCTATCTGTAAACTGCAGAGTTTCCCTTGTTCTTCATCAGACTTGTCTTTTTAGTAGTTTTGCAAGCTTGTACTTTCAAACTACAGCAGGTTCGTACCCAGATAGCTTCTGTTTTCTCTGTCCTTCCCAGATTGATGCAGTTTGCTAATTTATCTTGGCTGGGCTTGGGGAGAAGGCATGCAGGGCTTTACTTTTGTGTAACACCGACGTTTTAGTTAGAGAGCTAATGTATTTTGCTTCTGATTTTTTAAATAGATAAATACATTTCTTTACCTACTGTATTGTTTCTTTCATCCATTAGAAGTTTTGGAATATATGTGGGCAGAGGGAACAACTTATGTTAAATCATCATCATCTTATGTAGGATGTAGGAGTTCCTAACAGTACATGGACTGTCCTGAGGAAATAAATAGCAGGTTTTTGGTTTGTTTTGCATCTGTGCCGAGCCCATTGGTGCAGTGAGGTCTGTGAGCTGAGCTTGCGTGGGACGAGGGCGGTGATTGCGTTGTACCCAGTCCAGAGGCGTCGCAGTTGTGGCCTGGAATCGACTGAAATGTCAGCGCGAGTTGAGCGCCGGGCGCAGCCACCCGTGTGAGCCGGAGCTGCTCTTGTGCCGCCGGCTGTGGAGGAGGTGCAGCTCGGCCGAGCCAATGCCCTGAACTTCCAGACCTCCAGGAGCGCATCTACTGTTTCTTAACCGTGGAGTGATGCTTTGAAGGGAATCCATTGCTGTAATTTTCAACTTGGCTGTGTGAGGTTTATGTTTAAGCATTGTGCTCCTTAAGTAGGAAGTGCTCCATTTCTCTAATAGCATTTGTAAAGAACCTCGTCAGCTGTGTCCTGAAAACATTTTCTGTCAACAGCTTTTCCTTTGTCTTATTCAAGCAATGGAAGGATTAGTGAGAAATTACTTAGCTTTGTCAGAACTTGTTGGATCTTGCGTATGATGATTGTTTATTTCAAGATAGATTTAAAATAAAACTGTAGTTGAGGGTATTAGTAGGTTTAAATTGTATTTTCTTTTGGATGAAATACATTTGAATGGATGTTAGATTTTTCTTACTTTAGACTTAATGAAATCATTCTGCTTTATTTATTTAACTGCTAGGGAAGAAATAATTCATGCATATGTATTTCACTCCTACAGTTACTAGTTGTAGGTTTTATGCTTTCTGTTTGTTCTGTATAAATACAGAAATCCCACTGATACTAGTGAGGACCCAGTACTTAACAAGGATCTTAAAGGCCATATAATGAGTCCGAAGTCATTCATAGCTACATTGTGACCAGTTTTTATTAACTGTGAAGAAATCTTTTTTTCTGTGTTAAAATGTAGTCTGAATCTATGACAGCCTGTCAACACTCTGAAAAAGAACTTGCTCTTTGCTTTAATGAAGCTTTTTTTTTTTCTTTTTTTATTTGGCTGAAATAAAGTTATCATGACTCCAAAAACACTTCAGGGGAAATGTGTAGAAACTTTGAACTGTTTTCTTTTCCCTAAAGCATCATCTGATTGCTTGTGATTATTTGCCTGAAACTTTCTGGCCCTTACCTTTCATTTGAGGCTTTCACTGTTTTTGATTGCTTAATCATACACAGTTCATATATTTTTTAAAATAAGATAGGAATTTTACTTTGTATAAAATAGCCTTTTATGGTTAGTTTTAGGAGAGTGACAGTGTTCCAGATATTTGTGACACAGTTCCAAATTTGGACACCTGAGTTGCCGTGTTTTGGAAAAATGCCCCTTTGGTTTAAGGAATGATCATGAATAAGTGCCCCTTTATCAGAGATCAGATGGATAAGCAGGAGAGTCTTAGCCAAGGGAGTCGGGGTGGCCTGTTCACTGATCAGTGTCCTTTTCCTGGTTTTTCTTAGCCAGCTTACATTTCTTTCACGGATGAAGATTTTGGATTTCTTCTGTTTCCATTTTTGGTTGGTTCCCTCTTTTTTAATGGTTTCTTACTTGTTGCCCTCTACCGGCTTTCCGTGTGCCAGGCAGCAATACAGACAAAGTCCTGTAGTTCTTGCCAGAGTTGTGTCTTGCTGCCCTTGGGGAGGAGAGGAGTGGACAGGGTTCTTTGTAACTTCTTGCCTTAAGGGGTGAGGGTGTCTTGTGCACGTGTCTCTTGTTTGGCTGTGGTGGAGTTTTGTCGTTGCTGGCTTTTCTACAATGGAACATGAACTGCAAGGTAAAGCAGTCAGCCTAGCTGCCTTCTCCCTGTATGGAACTGCATCCTGGTATAATAATAACTGTGTCCAAATCCACTGCTGTATGACATACAAGCAGGATGTTTGCTGTAAACATGAGATTAAACTAAGCTTTTTGGAATGTTCATTTTATTAAATGCATCTCCTGGGGATGCTGATGAGTATAAACAATGAGCATAAATAATGAGTATAAACATGGCTATTTAAGTACATTTTATTTATTTTAATTATATGGTAAATTGACATTTTTCCATGAAACAATAAATTTCCAGACCCTGTGAAGTTAAACTGTGACAGCTTTTCTGAGCTTAGGTAAGTAGAAGTTAAAAGTATTGAAGTCTTTAATAGGCCTTAGTCTGCACAGAACTGTGCATGTTTAAGTAGGAGGAAAAAGTTAATGCTGGTGCCTTGTTTAAATGTATTTGTCAGCTTTATAAAATCACGAAAGTTATACAGGTGTTTTTGCACTCATAATTATAAGTAACTTTATTTGTTTCTTAGTGTTCTTACTCTTAGAAAAATTTTCTGGTAAACTGTGGGAATTTTTGTGTTAGCCCCTGTACACCTCTAGCCCAGTGGATCTTTGTGAGTTCAGTCAAAGTGCACTGGGATTCAGAGCAGGGTATCTGTTCCTCTGGAGTTGCCAGCAGGATGCAATCCTTTAGGTAAGTCCATGGAAAGCAAGCTGGTGCTAGGAACTGGATGGCTGTGGGACTTGCAGAGGATGTTGATGACTGCCTGCTTCTGTGAACTGCATGAATCAGGAGTTGGGAACTCCATCCTGCTCTCCAGGTGACTGCTGTAGTCACTAAGCTCGAGCTATTCTGGCATCTTTCAGGACTCTCTGTGCTGCCCATTGCTTCATGGCCAGAAACAGATAACTTTTTTCTGACTAAGCTGACTGCAAAGGTTGCATGCCCCTTGCTGTCTGAATTCCTTCCTGGCTGCTCTAAGAGTTTCTGGTTTGATGCTTTTCTCCCTTCCGTGTTTAGTTAGGGGTGCTGTGTTGTCATCTCTGCTAGTTGTTTGTCTGGTTACTTGCTTTTCTCTGTCATCTGGTCCTGTAAAAGTTTAGAGCTCTTTACATATCTGTTTTCTGTAATGCTTCTCATGCTTTTTATGTAGCTGAGGGCTATGCTGTAAAGAGAGCTTATGAGCCCGGTTTTGGGATAATTCTGGCCGAGTGCTGGGCTGAGCTGTGCAAGGAGGGCCCGAGCCTGTCACTTGCCTTGAGTCAGTAGTTCAGGGTCACTGCACTGTAAGCCAGAACAGAGCTGCCTTCTCCTGTGATGATTGAGAAATCTATAAACTATGGAAACTTTTGGTTCACATAAACATCTGCCTGTTTGATTTTTGTGCCCCAAAGAAGGAGTTGGAGTAGCTGATAGCGCACTGTAAACATAATGCAGTTCCCAGCACAAGAAACTGCAGATTTTCATGAGCAAACACGAAGGCCATGAAGCATCTCCTTTCAGCTGGGTTTTTTTTTGCTTGTCTCTTCTGAAATTTTGAACATTTTGGCTGAAGGCAGGAAATCTGCTAATTTCCTGGTGGGCTGCCTTCCTCCTGGCTGTAGAAAAAAACTCTCAAGTGCCTAATTAATGAGCCTGGCTTGTATATTTGGAGACAAATTGACAGATTGGGTATTTGGAGAAGATTTTTGTCATGTCGTTTTGGTTAGGACATTGAGTAGTTTCTTGCAGGGAGGTATATGGTTTGCATCTTTGAAACATCTAGGCATTTTCACCATGCAGATTCCTACTAGCCTTAAAAGTACTGATTTATTCTTTTTTTAAATTGACCATCTATTTTCTAAGTTAATGATCATCCATATTCTGTTTTATTATAAGCTGATAGTGGCTGTTTCCTTGAGTGAATATTTTAAATAATTCTGTCCTGAAAATATTGCTGATAGATGTCTTTTCTAGTTGTCTAGTTTGTGGGTGTTGTTGGGTTTTCTGGGAGGAGGAGGGTTTTGTGGGTGTGTGTGGGGTTTTTCTGGTCAGTCTTACTGGCTGTTGAGGGGCTAAATATTAGCTGACTTTTTTTCTTAAGCTGGACAAAAAAAGCTGTATTTTCTTCTTGTAATTTTTTTTAAAACCTTTTTACATACAAGAAAAAAGTTCCTATGATAACTAAAATTTCAGCAGTACAGTTTATGCTTTATGATAACTAGCACATAGACATAACAATATATCAGAGGTGAATTCTTGCTGTCACCTGACTTTGACACTTTGATTAGGAGAAGGAGAATATTAACAATTTGTTTTTTTTAGAAATCTTCTGGCTTGTTTTAATTCCAGACTTCATGTTAGTGGCAGGTAAAAACTGAATAATAACACTCACGCGTAAAGACAGAATATGCAATCCCCAGACATTTCTTTGAAATAAATAATTCTTCTGTCTTGAAGGAGTTGCTCTTTAGGCTCATAGTCATCTGTTAAAAGGTGATCTTGTTGCCTGAGCATTGTTTTTTTTGTCTGAACATCAGGCTTCTGTTATCTAGACTATATTTTGTTTGTGTAGAGTCTGAACTTAACAGCTTTGCAGCATTGTTTTTAAACGAACAGCAAAGTGTTTAAAGAAATGTGTTGAAATCAATATGACTACCTGTGTGCACAAAGTTCTCTAGGAAAAGATGTGATTTATTTTTTGTATCTAAGTTGCTTTTCCTGCATGCTTTTTCTAATTAGAAGCTTGAGGTTTAAATTTTCCCTCTAAGATAGGTACCTGAATTGAGAGGAGAGCTATTTCAGAAAAGGAGAATGTGGAAAGAACACTTAGTGTTATGGTATGTGCTCCTGGCCTGTGGCTTCCTGCTGTTTGCTTACTAGTTTTAGGCTGGTATCTCGTGTCAGGAGGGACTCTGACCTCTAGCCTTAAGCTTGACTCATACTAGATTCCCCCCTTCTGATTTCTTTTTGTAAACTTTACATTCTGTATATACTGTTGCTCATAAGGTTGGCTGTGGGATCCCATACTGACTTTGCTCCTCACCTCTGTGTTCACAGAGCTGTTGTAATTGTCGTGTGGGAAACAGCAAAACTAGAGAAGCCAGTTGATAGCAAATATCCTGGGATATTTTTGGTAATCTGTATGTTTACATGTTGGACTCTGCCATTAGCATATTATTATTGGTGTTCTTAATGCTAATTTTAATGCATGTCCCCCAACTTGCTTTGGTGTTGGTCACAGTATTAACTATACCCTTACTGGTTTTTTTGATGTGGAGATTTCTTCAAAGGGCAAAGGGCTATTTACCTGCTACACTTTAATTTTGTGTTTGTGGGACTGTATGGTTAAGTAGATTGCTAAAACCACCCAAGTTTTAAACACATAGGTCCTCCAATATATTTGCTTCTGTAAGCAGTTTGGAGAGGAGAGGAAGCATGGCAGGGTGTCTCTTACACTGGTTTTGCCATTTGAAGAAATGTGTGTGTAACCACAATCCGTAATTAAAGTTAATTGAGCTTTAACCCACAGCAGGAAAATATTTTGAAAATGTACCGATTTGTTATAAAAGGAAGTCTTTCTTTAGTGTTTATATCCCAGGATGTTGAAAGATACATGTAAAAGTAGTACGTACAATAAATTAATTTCAGATTATTTCATAGGCTACATCATGCTAAATACTTTCAGCATTTATGTGAAAGAAAAGGAAACTGAGACTGCCTGGGCTAAAATGAAAGACACTGAATGGCTTAAAGGGGGAAAGGTTATTTCAATGAATTTTTGTTCTTGATGCATGAGATAAGAAAATGTGACTAATACATTACTGTATTGTTGTGTTCTGAGTGTATTTGGGTAACTTAACCCTGAAACAAGTTGATAACTCCTGGACAACGTCACTGTTTCCTTGTTCATAAAACTTGAAACAAACCAGCAGTGGTAGGGTAGAAAGGGGATTGGAAGTTTTGGCAGAATAGGGACTTGTTACAGTGGTGGAGAGAAGGTGGCTTTGCATGAAGATGGAAAACATTCTTGAGACTTCTTAGAAAGGTTCTTTCATCTTAATGGTTATTTAGTTGGAGTAATGGTCAGTGTAACTGTTCCTTGTAATTATTCTGTGATGTTGACAAGAAACTGTCAGTATTTAAATTGCTTTTTTAACTTACAAGTTTCTCAGGACTCTTGTGGAAACTATATTTTTATACTAAGGAGCACTGAGTGCCTCTGCACTTGAGTTGGTTGGTTACCTTGCAGTTGGAGCAATGTTGCCTGGCTATGTGATTCTCTTGGTAAACATAAAGGAAGCAACTGGTATTCAGTAGCTTTGGCAATATGTGCATTTTTTTGTCAAAGTCTGAATACGAGAAAGGCTTAATTGGGCTCAATAGGTGCAGTTCTAGATTTCTAAGACCTGCACGTACATTGCTTTTCTGAAGGGAGCATCTCAGTGGAAGTAATGTTCTGAAGAACAGATGTGAAAGATGGGTCCCTTTGTTTATGCCCGTATGTGCTTAAGACATGATAGGTGTCATAGATAACATTAGGTGAACTTTTGCATTCAGAGTTATTAATATCTACATCAAAACTGTGATCCAGATGCCCTTCTTAAAATACTGATTAAATTTAGCTTATCAGTCTAATCTGTTTCAGGAACTGCTATTTATCTATGTATTTATGTACTGTGTTTCAGTGGGATCAAAGAACATAAAAACCCAAATTGAAGTAGTTGTTTGATCTCTTGACCTAAAATAAAGTGGGTTTATTTTTTGTGATTGAAACGTTTGAACTTTCTTCAGTCAGGTTTGATACTAGGCAGTACCGGGCTTCTACCTGCCTTCTATGAAGTAGCAGTGCTGGACAAACTTCATTTACAAGTTGTTGTTGTTACAGGACTTGAAAAGTTCAGCTGTTGTTACCAAGACAACTCCTGAAACATGGTGGATTACTATGAAGTTCTGGGAGTGCAGAAGCATGCCTCAGCAGAGGATATCAAAAAAGCGTGAGTGTCACTGGTATATATGTTATGGATTTTAAGGAACAGATATAATTACATGGTTTCTGGAGTCACACTCTTGTCCTCCTGTGTTCTTTTGCAAGCTCCTGCACGTGCTACTTTATCAACTCAAATGTTTGAACTGTGATCTTGGATGATTGCAAAACACATCAACCTAAGTGCAAGCTTAGCTTTGCCTCTCTAAATAAGTAGTTATGAACACTTAGCCTAAAATGTTTCTTTTGAGGATAGGAATTGTCTGCAGGTGTAGCTGTCAAAGAAGGCGTTGATGTTAGGATGTCACAGTCAGTGTATTCTTGGAGCTTCATGAACCTCGAACATACCAGATCCTTCTTGATGCTTCCCATGACTGGTTGTAGTACCGAATAATTATAGAGCTTAAGGAGAAGCCCACAGCAGAGACCTTTTGGAATGTTTTGCTTAGGTCTAGCAGATGTTGATCATCAGAAATGCACAGGAATAATTTCAGAGTAAGTCAAGAGCACCAAACCTACTTTCTTCTTTAAAGCATATCTGAGTAGGTGGTTCTTTGTGTACCTGCAGAATCTGTTGATACCAGTCTAGATGCAAGATACAAAGCACCAGGAATTTCTTAAGTACTTCAGTCCCTGACAGCTTATTTGAAACATTGTGTTTATCTGTATAGCATATTCCATTATTTCAGGGTAAAATAACCTTTGTTTTCCTTCCACTCAGGTACCGTAAATTGGCACTAAAATGGCACCCTGATAAAAATCCAGACAATAAAGATGAGGCGGAACAGCAGTTTAAGCAAGTAGCTGAGGCCTATGAAGTTTTGTCAGATGGTAGGTATTTTAAAAGGGCTCTTGAACTGCCTGTCTCTATTCTGGGTATCAGACTGAAAATGTTGATGTATGATGCTTTGAAGGGATATTGTAATTTTGGTTCACCATCCAACCTGACTACTTCCTTTTCAAAAGAAAGGAAAGGGGAAGAAGCTTGCAGATAAGACAAAATAAGCAGAAATTTTGAAACAAAAATTTCAGGATCTCCCTAGATGAGTAACCAGACTACTAGAAGTTGAAGTTCAGTGTCTGCTAGAAATTTCTGTAGAGACATCTGCGAATACCAAGATTAATTTTATCTTAGCAGGTGAGGTCAGTGTTAGTATAGGGGTATTGTGTTTATCCTACGACAGTCAGGCTAGACCAATTCTAAAGTATTCACTGTTGGGCCTACTGCTTCTAGTTTTTGTAACAGTAAGCTAGTCTTGACAAAGCCCAAGCATACTGTAAACCCTGCTGAAAATTTGGATTGCATTTGGGTGAGTTCTGTAAATTCAGTCAACTGTGATACTAAAGATAGTGTTTATTTTGAATTGTTCTGAAAGAGGTGTTTAGCCTGACCCATGTAGTGCAGGAATGCAGTTTACAGTTCACCCATGTCTTTTTGCTTGAAGAGTATCATTAACTTCTGCCAGTGTTCTGACAAAAGCAGCCTGAATCATAACAAAGTGATTTAAGCTGCTTTGATTATTTTCCTCTGTAATTGACTGCAGCTGTCTATATGCTATTTCTGAAGTGTCCTTGATTTCACCTGAGACAGCGAGCATGGGAAAGCTATATTTAAAGCACTAGTGGCATCTAGATCACCTCTCAGAGTTCAGCCTGATTTATCGAGCTGCAGTCTTGTACGCAGTGTTTCTTTGCTTGGTTTTGATACTTAATTGACGGGGGAGAAACAGAACTTAATTTATCATTAGTTCATTGTATACTTGTCTTTTAGAGCACTTTATCCTCCTTAAGCTAATTTTTTTGAGCAGGATATAAATAGGATACTGGTCTGGTTGTTATACAGATCTCTAAGTTCTTTGGAAACAGTACACTGCTGGAATTTTAGAACATCTTCTAAACGTGCTGCCAGTTTTTGGATCTAGACCAAATCCTAAGTTACTGGTGTCTTAACAATCATTTGTGCAGCAGGGATACCAGAATCATGAGCCCAGTGGTTGAGAGGCAGTCAAATGTTCTGCAAACTTAATGAAATTTTCTGACACCATTACAGGCTTGAATGATGACAGATTTTTGGCAGAAGAATAATTTTGTAAGGGATTACATAAGCGAGGAATACTGAAATTGGGCAATCATTGAACATAGTTACCGTGTGGGAAACCTTGTGGTTTCAAAAATGTAACATTTTTCAAGATGAATTTTGGGCTTTGTAAGCCCTCAGGTCATCCTCGCTGTTTCCTGCTTGTGACAGTTTATCTGCCTTCCTGCTTTGTTCTTCTTAATTGGATGGGTAGGATAACCTCCTTTCTTTAAAAACTGCTTTCTAGAAAGACAGTACAGATAATGTATCAAGCTTTGGGGATTTGTCTGCTTGTGAACCTATTACAAGCTCCTATTATTTGAGATGATAACCATTATATAAAATTTTAATTCCTGTTAGTCAGAAGTGTTTTAGTTTCCAGGATCTGTTTGAGGTAACTGGATGTTCTTTCTGTTTAAATTTTAAAAACTTCTTTCATTGAAGAGATTCCAGTGGGAAAAGCATGATAGTATTAAGAGACTAAAATCAAATGCCTTGACTGGTTTTTGACTGGTACTTCCACACCAGTGCAAGCGAAGTAAGCTGTCTGCCTCTTTAAGCTCTTCAGGTTTCCTTCCAGTACCAAAGTGCCATCTGACCTTATGCAGTAATGTAGTGTTCATTTTTCTCCTGTTTCTCATGAATACTGTAGGGCTGGTCTGCAGTGAAATTAATAGTCACTCCATGCCTTCTAAAATAATAGAGAGCAAGCAGTTTGAGTCACATCCTTCCATGGCATTTTGTAACATCATTTCATTCTCCATTATTAAGCTAGAAGAAGTGGTTATTATTAATTTTAGGGGTTTTGCAGTCACTCATATAAACACTGTTCTTCCGTTCTCATAACTCTTGCACAATGGGCTTGGTCTTCTGCAATAAAAGGAAAAGAGGCAACGGTCAAGGTTTGCAAGTGGGATAGAAGGAAGGGAATGCTTGAGCACTGAACTGTTCTCCAGAGAGACTGTAGAATCTTCTCTTGGAAATTGATGCCATCAGGGTTCTATTCAGGCAAGATGTGACCAGCGTCATGATTAGACTTGCATGGTGGAGCAGGTTGAAGTCCAGAGGTCCTTAAAGTTTTTCATGGTACCTGTGCAAAGAAGAAAACTGCTGTATTCTTCTGCCATTCTCTTCTTAAAGGCAGCCTTCCATGTGAAGTTTGTCCTTGCACCAAACTTTTTCTGATACAACCAGGACCACAGCTTCTACAACTGAGTGGTAGTAAGTCTGAAGTTTAGTACCTGTTCTTTCTGAATCTAATTTGCTGTGACAATCATTTTTAAAGATGTTCAGCAGTTACATGCCAGAACTTTCTTAAATAAACTAGCTTTGAAAAGATATTTAACTGAGGATACGAGTTAAGTGTTTTTATTTTTCCACAAAACCAGCAAACCTGTTTACTGATACGATGTACAACTTCTCCTTGTAGCTAAAAAACGTGACATCTATGACAGATATGGAAAAGAAGGCCTAATAAATGGAGGTGGAGGTATGTTAACAACCAGTAGTTCCCTGCTTTCTCTATTTTCTGCAGCTTTCTTTTCAAGACAACAATCTGGAAATGCCTGTACTAAGGCCTAAAATTCAGTCTTTTGAAAATTGAGATTACAATTGTTTTACAGTTTTTCTAGTTATTATAAAAGGTACTACTGTTATCTGAAAACAGAGAAACAATTATAAAAAGTATCGAAGTAATGTGTGTACTTAACTTGAATGATACCTGAAAAAGAAGTTTTGGAAATTGTTCATATTTGTAGACTGTTCAAGTACCCTATAGGCCTGAACTTTCATGTTAGTAAGAATGTGTGAAGGTAGTTGAAATTGAACCTTTTTTTTGCAGGTGGAAGTCATCATGATAATCCGTTTGATTTTGGATTTACATTCCGTAACCCAGATGATGTCTTTAGGGAGTTTTTTGGTGGAAGGGACCCCTTTTCATTTGACTTCTTTGGTAAGTGATCCACTGGTTTTATTTACATGTATCTGAAGTGTGGCTAAAACTTTACTCTTACAAAACAAATGTAGCTAATGTAGTTGTATTAGAAATAGCTCTGAAAATGAGGCAAACAACTGGTATTTTGTATTATATTTGAAATGTTTGTTTCATACCTGTTCCTTGGTTAATTTTATAGTACAGAGCAGATACAGCTTGCTGATTCATGTTTTGTTGGAAGGCCTGGTTTGCCAAACCGTAAAATGATGACTGCAGTGTCTCTAAGTTGGAAGGAAATAATATTCAACAGAAAGTGCATACTGGAATTCCCTCTCGAGAATTTGAGCAGGTTAACTTAGTCTGTTGGATTTCTCTTTTTTGATCTGTAAATAAATTCAAAGATAAAACTTTGAGAGCTTCTGAACTGGACAGGTTAACTATAACTGTTACACCTTAACTCTCAGTGTGAGCTTGTGTCATAGCAGGACTGATTTTCTTTGGAATACGAGCAGTTGCGTACATAATCTAGATCCTCTCCAAAATTCATGTCACGTGTTTGCTTGGGGTATAGAGCCCCTAAAGACTCAAATAAAATAGTTCTTGAGGCCTGGATTCTTCATTTAGGAAGCATTCATTAAAGGAAGCAATATGGGATAAAAGTTGTCAAAGTAATGTTTTTACCCTCATGCTGAAGGTCTTCTGACTTGTGACATTGCTTGTTCTAGTGAAGGTCTTTCCAGAGGTGCTGGAATTCTTACGCAATCTCTCTGTGTATGTTCTACTCAGCAAAATGCTGACCTATAAAGCAGAACAGATCCTGTGTTCAGTATTTACTGTGAGAAAGTTCCATACTGAAAACTGCAAGACGTGTATTTGAAAAACAAAGCTTTCTTCCTGTTCAGTATGTAGATATTGATCAATCTCTATAATAATGTGTGTAAATGTTTCAGTATTTTTAAAAGTAATTTATTACCTTTGGCAGCATTAAGGGATAATTCAACTCAGATTTTAATTATATCTTTCTCTGGTTTGCTATTTCAGGATCATCAGCTGTTAGATGACTAATGAAGGATTAGAAAAGGAGTTGAAGGGCTAGAGGTTGAATGCAATAGGATGTTAGTTGATGAATTAGATGAGTATCTAGAGGAAGAATCTGGTAGAAGATAAGCAGGTGAACTTGGACAATTGGATCCAGTGGGAAATAGCTGAAAGTAGGAAAGGGCAAATTGGAGGAAGCATCTAGCAAAAAACTGATGAGTGAAATGGGGTCTGAACTGGGTAGATGCAACTTCGTCATTGCCTGCAGTGGAATAAGGATTTTAAGAAGTACTAGACAAGGGTTTCAGTTTAAATGAGTGATCTCAGCACTGGTTAGGACACATCTGGAGTACTGAGTCCACTTCTGGGTTCCCCAGTAAAAGAAACAGAGCTACTGGATAGAGTCCAGTGAAAGGCCACTAAGATAATTACAGGACTGGAGCTTCTCTGACCTGAAGAACAGGTTGAGAGAATTGCTGGAATTGTTCAGTGCAGAGAAGGCTCAGGGTGAGAGTCTCATCAGGGGATTGGGAAGCGAGTGGCGAGATAAGAGGCGATGACCACAAATAGAAGCACAGGAGACTCTGCCTGAACCTAAGGTAGCACAACTGTACTGTGAGGTTAACAGTGTTGGAGCAGGTTGTCCAGAGAGGTTGTGGAATCTCCATGTTTGGAGATAGAAGGCATCTGGAGTGGTCCTGGAAATCCCACTGTAGCTGATCCTGTTTGAGCAGGGGGGTGGGCCAGATGAACTCTAGAGGTCCCTGTTAAACTCAGTTGTTTTGTGATTGAGTGGTAAAAAACCTGGAAAAATCTGAGCAAGATGTTCAGTAGGAAGCTGGTGTAGGGGAGCTGAGAGAGAGTGTTCAGTTCTTTTGTTTATTTTTTGATTTAAGATCTGTTAAACAAAATAGTTTAATTCTAAATCAAATATCTCTGTAGTAAATTGCATAGATGAGACACGTTCTAGCTACCAGTGGGACACTGACTTAGGTTCTGTTTGGTTTTGATTGTATTTACTTCATCAGCACTAGCAGAAGCTGTAATTTGCTGTCTCTGAAAATGTCAGTATTCATTATTAACCTTAAAGCCATGAAGTTTAGTTCTGCTGTTAAATAAATGATGGGCTTGAAGAAAGCTGAGGCCTTACCTTTTGGCTTCCTTAGAAGGGAGGCTGTACAGCACAGTGCACAGAGCTATCCAGCTTACCAAGTGGAGGTACCACTGCTGCCAGTGTTTCCATGGAATGCTGCAGTAGCCCCTCCTGTAGAGGCAGTGATACATCTTGCCTTGGAGCATCAGTGGACTTAACAACATTCCTCTGCACTAATGACTTAGGGAGGCGTTCTCCCCCTGCTTAACACCCAGATTTATTTATTTATTTATTCAAAAGCAGGTTATCTACTTCATGTATTGATCACTCATTGTTGGCTTTAAGATAAGAGTACTGAGCACTGGCTCTGCTTCTTGCCAAGGCTCTGGCAGTGTCAGCAGTGTTACATGCACTCTGATTAATGAAAACTAATCGTTCCTAAGCTGCCTCTCTGCTTTATGTGGATAGTTGCAGTGTCGGTGACCAGCATCCTAAAACCCTCTATTAAGCTTTGGATTTTGAGCATAAGCTCTTGAAATTTTTCTAGTCAGAAGGCTTCAAAGTGAGCACTTTTTTTTTCTTTTCAAGATGCTTAAGATATTCTCTAACATGGGTAATTATGACTCTAAATGATTTTTTTGGACAGATTTTTATAAAAAGTATTTGCAGTGGTCTTTGCACATACATGAATGTTTAAGATAGTACAACATAAAAATGTGTGCTTTAAGCTGAATGTAGTGCATTTTATAATGCCAAAAGCAAGCAGTAGAATTGTGTATATAGCATGAATATTTGTATTGGTGAACTAGAGCCCTTGTAGATTCTGCTGTGTTGGAACACTAGTGGAACAGTTCTGTCCTGAATAATGAGATAATTATCTTCTAAAAATGGGGAGTTTTCAACTTGTTGATGAGTTTTCTGTAGAACTAGTAACTTCTTAAGGAGCTACTCAGGTTATAATTGATATTCCAAGCAACTAAATAAGGACTGAGGTCATGTTTTCTAAAAATGTGCACTGGTGGAATCAAAGATGAAATTGAAAAAATACTTTAAAACATTCGTACTTTTTATACAGTTTGAAGTGGCACATAGTGAAGCCCACAGAATGCAGGTGGGACTCTCTGTATCCTGATTGTCATTTAGTATGTAAAGAGCAGCATTCATATGCATAATTCCTGTAAATTTATGGATGTGAAGAATTTCTAAAATTGTGCTATGAATCGAGTCTGTTCAACTCCGCTGAGCTATATTGCACTGCTATTGCAGTTACAGAAAGTTTTCTCTATAAAGAGGCATCTTTATTCATTTGTAGAAAATGAGAGAGTGTATGAAGACCTCTGTGGTGATTTTAAACTGATGAGTCCCTTCAGACTTTTCCAGTGAAGATCTGTAATACTGTTGGAGACAGCTCTGAAAACTTCCAAATGGAGCAAAGTTAATGTTACATGCTGTGTGTTGCACTGGAGACAGTCACAGTTTCTTTTTGCTGTTTTTTTCAGGCAAATTCTTTGTATAAGTAGGGGTACATGAAGGCAAGTGCTTTTAAAAGCTTGATCTGATACTATGACAGATGGTTAATTCTTACTCTTTGAGAGTTGTGGCCTTGCTGTTTGTGACGCGTGGTTACAGCAGAGTGTGTCCTCCTGGTGAGCTCTCCTGGGGTTAGTTTTTAGCCTCTGACATATGGATGAGTGGTGATTCTTATGACAGGAAGAAAAGTTGATGCTTCCTCTGCAGCACTACGCTTTGCATTGCGAAATGCTGCCTTGGTATAGCAGTGTCTGGTGATCTGGTGTTTAGTCTGTCCCATACACTTTTGGCTCTCTGACTGTTCTTTGACACTGGAACTCATTGTTTGCTCTTGATGTAGGGATTGGTTTCTCATTTCAGTATACTGAAACCTTTATACTTAAATTATATCCTACTTGATTTATATATAGTGCTTGCCTTGATTTGGTTTATTTTTGTTCCATGTAGTGTTTTTGTTTGTATTTTACTTGTAAACTACTTCTTCTGTACTTTAACAGTTCACAGGAGGGAAGGATCCTAGTGTTACCACTGGCAGTGGAGGTGTATTGATGAAAGACTGCTGCTTCAGGCTGAGGAACAGAAATGGGTGTGTTTTGGTGTAGGCTGGGCTGTTAAAGAATTGACTTGGTTTTGTTTTAGAGGCTTTTCAGATTCTCACTTCAAGAGTGGGTTCTATGTTGGAAGATGTTACCAGTGAGGAGGTACTTTCAAAGATGGAGTTGGTATAACAAGATCCTAACATTACCCAACAAAAACTCCTTAGGGAGTTAATTCATTTTTTTTGTAGACTTGAAGCTTGCGTACACACCCTAAACCATCTCAGCTGTCTCCAGATGTATCTGTGATGCCTGAGTAATTTGTGTATGGGCTAGAAAATACAACTTGAGGCCTACAGCAGAGCAGTATCGTCCAGCAGCAGTGTCTACAAGCTTGACAGGATGTTTCAGGGCATTTCAAACTGCTTTAAGTGCCTGTATGTCTAGTTAAATGAATCCCAAAAGGAACGAGGCTTTTCCCCCGGTAGACTATGTTACTAATGTGACATGATAAATTGCTCCTGGTGAGTGCCCTCTCTAGGCTTTGATGTCCAAGAGAAGTCTGTTTGTGGAGTGTCTTTAAACATTGATTGTAGTCTTGACAGTTTTGCTGTGGTTCCTAAACATTCTAGTTTTCTCAATGTACATTTGGAGATGGTAATATATAAATGACTTAAATATTTTTCTCAGATTGTGAAGTAGAATTCATGATGTACTTTAATCTAAACATATTACCAGATATAATGCATATTAATCCATATGCATTCTGTGGAGTTTTCCCTTGAGAATTCTGGTTACCTGGTTTATGTGATATTTAAAAATCTATACTTTTGGAAATGAAAAGTAAAATTAAACTTAACACCTTTATACAGCTAGTTAAATATAAATACTTGTCACAAAGAATGTCAACTAGCTAGTAATCTGGTATGTAGTTTGGTTCCATCAAAGGACAGAATTACTTCAGATTGACTACTGTAATACTGATTACATAAAAAGAAGCAGGGCTGTTCTGGAAAAGTACAGTGAGTTGCTTCTAGTATCCACGCAAAAGAGACTTAACCTGACAAGAAAGAGGAAATTTTATGTGCAGTAATCATTGCAAACTCCACATAATACGTATTTTAGAATGTTTTTCCTGAATGGGGCAGCTTCATCAAACTGCTTGTCTCAAGGACAGAAAGTTGTCTTGCTGTGGTAAAAGATCCACATAAGAATCAGATCATGGTTTTAACTCACATGCTATCCCATTTCTGATAATTGATTTTTAAATGTTCTAATGCAGAATGTATTTGTTAGTAAAATGCGTTATTAAAACTGAAAATGGAGGTGGCTTTCAGTTAAAGCTGTCTTGAACAGCAATGTCTTCTTGGTAATTAATCTTTTTGTAGACGTAAATTTGCAGCTTTTGGTGCAATTTATGAAGTGCTCACAGATTTGCATGTGTATTTATTGCTTTGGTATGAATGTGCAGTTTTATTTCATAACCACCAGTCTTAGATCATAATTATCCACTGAATGGTCCAAATCTCACTAGGAATTTTTCAGAAATAACTTGATAGATTCGAAGAGGGTTTTTGAAACACAGGAGTTGTCTCACCCAGACAGCATTATCAAATCGGAGTAGATAGTGCTGTGGCTCCATGGCCAAACTAATACATAGTTTCTCCTGCTGAAAGGGCAGAGGCCTTGCTCCAAATGTTCATGTTTATCTTAAAACTTTAATGTTTGTCTAATGTCCCATTAGTTAGATTGAGAAACTGTTTGATAGCACACTAACCAAAGTCTGTCTTGGGAATCCCAAGCCAGTTCAGGTTATTAGTCCCCAAGAAAATGGTTTGATTTGGTTTTCTTGGACAGTTACCTGATTAAATTGGTCAGAGGACAAATGCTGAACACAGCCTAAGGAGAGCAGGTCATACAGAGGTAGTGGAAGTTACCTGCATTTTAAAGGTGTGCCTGAACATTTGAGCATTCATGTAATAAATACGAAGTGCTGATTACTGTACTGCAGCATCTCTGTAATTACCGTATAGATGGTGTTCAAAGGTGATGTTTTAAGTCTTCTTTTCTAGAAAATAATTAATCCCAAGATGTCTGCTATATATCATTAGAAGGACTTCCAAATGCTGCTTCTGCTGGTAATTTATTAAATAAGTGAGGCAAAGATCTGTTTGACATCTAATTTATGGAAGTGAGCAATTACAAAGACCGTGCTGAAACATTAGGCAGGTGAAGCAGCAGTGCTTGCAACAACATCTTAGCGTCTCCTCTGAGTAAGGGGCATCAACACTGTGCTTATTTTGTAAAGAAGAAAATATTTCCATGCAAAAGTGCTTACAGGTTTCTGTGGCCCATCCGGTTCTGTATGTTTTTTAGTGCCTGAGTGCTCTCCAGAGCTGTAGCATGAGGTTGTGTTTACTGCAAATTTGCATCTTTGAAACTTTTTTTTTCAAACAGGAGACAAGATAGAAAACAGCTACTCCAAGAATTCTGTTGTATTGTAGGTATCATATCTGTAGCCCTTTGCACAAACACATTGTTCAGACCTGCATTTGAGACTCTCTTCTGGCAGGATGTATAAAGTCATTACAGGATGCTTTTGATATAAAGAAAGGATGGGGCAGGCAGCCTTTGCTTACTGTAGCAATGCTCGGTGCCATTGGGTGTGGCTGTGCCCTTCTTCAGGGGCTGAACAGTATCCTTTATCCTTGCTCCATTATCCTGTGTTGCAGCGAGTGCCACCCTCCTGCATCCATAATATGAGCACTCGGCTCAGGTGTCCTGTTTTGGCAGAGGCACTAGTGAGGCTCTGGTGGCAGAGAATAAAGGAAAGAAGGGTCACTGGTTGGGGAGGTGGTTCCAGCCAGTGGGGCCTGAGCAGTGACCCTGCTTGGACAGGGTAATTCCCTTTGCACACTATCCCTGAAAGATTATCGACGTCTCCGACTGTGACAGTGCATGGGAGAGCATTTGCTGACAGCTCACCATTTATCTCAACACCTCTGATTTTTGGAGGTGAATGATGGCATTGCAGTGGAACGTGCTCTACACTCAGTCAGCAAAAACATCGTTCTGTGACTGAAAGCATCTTCCTGTGCTGTCTTTGACTCTTGGGCACTTTGGCTGCTGCCTACCTTGTAACCAGCACAGTTGCTTTTTCAGCCATACTGGGAACTCTACCAAAGAATTGGTGTGGCTGAACTTTCTTTTGTCTGGAGATGCTCTTTTCAGCATATCAATTCCTGATCTAGTTCCCCAAGCCATGGCCAGGATACAAGGGTCTTGGTAGAAGTGACTGCCATAGGAAATGACGCTTGTAGTTTATCATGTATTGTGATTTCAGTTAATGCCTTAGATTGCTGTAATGAATTTCATGAGTTTTAACTGCATTATGGTCTGCTTCAAGTTGTGGGATTTGCCTCCCCTTCCCCCTTCTCCTGTTGAATGGTGATTTCCTGCTCATTTTTTTTCAGAAACACCAGTCTTGCCAGTGCTGAATCAGATTGGCTCATGGGTGCAACAGAAAGTAACAACTCAGTGTTTTCTTTTGGATCAGTGACTTAGTGCAGCTTGCTATTTGGTTCCGTGATCACAAGGCAGGAAAGGAAAACAATCACATCTTTTAAGAAGTATTCTGCCATGAGCTGAAAGGGAGAAAATCCTGTTTCTGTGTTGCAGCTGGGGACTCCTCAGAGTGAAGAGATCATGGCCTGCCTTATTTTGAACTGCAGTGAGATATTCATTACAGTAGTTGTTGTTATTTGACCTGTTTAGAGGTGAAATTCTTTTCCTGTGACTACAGAAAAGCAAGGTAATATTCCGTGGTTTGCAGGGAGCGGGTTTAATGTTTGGCCCAGGGGAAAAAGACAGTTGTTGCATATGAATTAGCGAAGATTTTTCTAAAGAAAGTAAATTTTCTTGGAAACATTACCTCTAATGCAATTATTTTCAGACAGGTTTGTTAGTATACAATCTTTTGTGTTGCTGGAGGTTTTGTGTTCTGATCTCCACATTGGCTTTTTGGCTTCTGTAACTTCTGTCTTCCTACCTAGTAACAGCAAGAGTCCTGAAGTCCTTCATTTTGTCTGGTGTTGTGGTAATGGGCAAAGAACATGAGTTCTTTGCTTAAGCATTTGCCTTTTTCCAAAAAGTTTTATGTAATCTGCTGTTGCTGATAGATAAGAAGTCTGTCTCACTGGCTCTCTTGAAGTTTCTCACCTTTTGTTTTTTCTTGATCTTTGCTGTTTTGACAGCACTGCAAATTCTGCATTAGAAGTTCACTGCAACATTTTTATTGAAACTGAATCTAATACTCTGTCCTCTCATAAGCTTCTGGTAATACCTAGATTATAATATACAGAGTTTTATCTCCAAACAGTATTTAGTAATACTCTTAAGTATCACTGGTTTAACATTTTGGTTTTCTGAAGCTTGGAAGTTGTATTTACATAGTATTTTCCCCTTTTTAGAAAGGCCTTGGCCTTTTTTTTTTTTTTTTTTTTTAATTTTTTTTTCTTTTCTTTTTGCTGCTTAGTTTTCTTAATCTGGTATGCTGCTCACATTCAGTAAAAAATGGACTGGAAGTACAAAATGACTGTAATAAGAGGAATCATTAAAAAACCCCAGCACCCTGCATTTGAACTGTTTGGAAAAGGCCTTCTTTGTGAAAAGGTTATCAGGGATGGAAAGGTTCTGCTAAAGTAGACTTACAGGGCTGAAATGTTATTATTTTGCTGAGTGGTGCTATTAATCATCCTGATTTAGGGGGTAAAAGCATAAACAGGGTCTGAGTAGCTGTGAGGTTTCTTTATTAATGTGCATTTAGTGGTAGATACAAAAAATGATAGTGCAGCAGCCTCCTGCCGCCTTCTCTCAATGTTTTTGGTATTTTTTTTCTTCTGCCTGCTGCACTTGGCTGTCAAAATATTAAAGGAATAGTTTCTCTGAAAAGTCCTGCCCCTTTTCCTGTCTCTACATAATTCATCTTGCTGAGCATTCTGCAGTGCACTGCGGAAGAGTGCTTGGTCTGTCTTACTCGAGAGAATTACAGGAAGAGCACTGGAGGATTGTTCCCAGGGCTGCTGGCAGTGGTCACCTGATGTTTGAACACGTGCTGATACCAAGTGCTGACCTCTTCCTTTACTGTGCAGGCTGATAAGGCATGGCCAAGTCTTGATTAGATTTTGGTGTGGCAATAATCCACTGAGAAGCTGGGTTGATATCAGGGATCTCTAGGAGAGTCTATGATCTTCCCTTAAATAACTTTGTTTCTGCAGCTGTTGTGCCAGGGAGGAGAGATTCACTTGCAGAACAGGCTGATATGCTGTGGGAGATTAAAAACTCAAAGCTTACATGATAGGTTGTTTTGTTTTTATTTAAACTCCAGGTAACGAGAAAATTTGGATTATAAATAGAAAGCTTAACAGTGGGAGTAATATAACATAGATCATTTGTACACGTGAGTGAATGACCTTCATAACTAACCTATGAGTCATTCCTGTTAGAATAAATTGGACTACAAAACAATTAACTGCAGTGGTTGTACTTGCTGGTTGATATGCTAGACTGACAAAACTGGCCTTTTTTTAAATGGACATAGTGCTTGTTTTGGAAATTGTAGTAATTCCCATATTTCCATGCTCAAGTGTTGGTTAACTTCTATGAAGGTACTAATAGGTCATCTTTATATTGAGGAAAACTTGCTTTACATGGAAAAAAAAGAAACTGCAAAGCAAAAAGTGTCTGAGATAGAAAAAAATCTTATCACTTGCTTACCTAATGTATGTAAGATAAAAGTTTGGTCCTGTGTTGTTTTACTCACTAACTATGGAGGTTAGGAGAGGGGTAGGGTTATTTTTTAGCAGCTGTCCTTGTTCAGCATAAATACATTGTGACGTTGCACATTTAAGTAATTGCACATGAACCAGATGGTAACATATCTTTTTATTGTCATATTGATTACTTAATAATGCATAATGCATATTGCATTAACTTGGTGATTTATCATAAATCAGCTTGGATTTTTGTGGAGGTACCAGAGGTGGAACAAATACTGCATTTCTGACCTTCTTTGTTAGTTGTAGTTCTGAACAGTCAGGCAGTCACAAGTCTCTCTTTGCTTTCATACCTCTATTGCTGCTGTCACCAGGTTTGCATTTTTCACTGAAGGCTTGTTCTGAGCAGTGTTTCTGACTGGTACCTTTTAATATTGAGTTTCTGCTTGCAAAACTTGGTAAAATCATTGGTGTATTCTACAGCACTCATTCTGGGAGAGTTCTCATTGATGAAGAGAGTAGTTGTAGTTCCTAAACTTTTCTGGTTTTAATGCAGGTATTATGTTTTATGATTACAATTGCTTCCTGTTACTCTTTGTCTCAAGAGAATTAGAAAAAAGCAGTTTTCTGGTAATTCTAGTAAATAAAGATTGCTTGTGTAGGTGCTGGTGTTGTACTCCATGGCCCATCGTCCCCCTCGCCACCCCTTCTTTTCTTTTTGGAAAGAGACTATTGTTTTCCTGCTGGGGATGGAACAATAGCTGTTCTGAATGACACAACAGTGGAACTTGAATTTGAAATAGCATTTTATCCATGACTCCCTTTCTCTATTTTTGCCCTCTTCCTCCTGCTTGGTACAGACTGAATGCCTCTTTGGGACAGTGTGTAAACCTCTATACTTTTCTGTTAAATGTGCATCAGAATACGTGTTTGGAGTATCTAATGTGGCAAGTGCTAAATTAAACACTTGGAACGCTTTAGGATTATGAGTCATCAATCCCTGGCTGCTGTTCTTAGATTTCAATAATTAATACAACCTATATGGAAGTTACTTTTCAGATCACGGTGATCCACAATAAATCTGGAATAGAAATAAGCTAGAAAGTTCAGATACCTGTATGCAATATTTTTCATTAGGTTTACTAGTTTTTAATGCTGAACAGATTAAATAAGGAAATACTTTTTATAAATAAAATTAATTTTAGGTCCAGCAGCAAGCAGAATTTGGACCAGAAGGAGCACAGGAATTACTTTTGGGGGAGTCTTAGTTCAGTAGCCTCAAATATTCCAAAGGAAAAATCTTACCTGTAACAAAAAATGTTGGTTGGTTTTTTTTTTTTTTTTTTTTTTTTACATAAGGAATCCCTAATGATTAAATACAGAATCACTCAATAATATTGACCTCTTAAATGTTGTCTTCTGTTTTGTAGAAGACCCTTTTGAGGACTTCTTCGGGGGCAGGCGGGGTCCAAGGGGAAGCAGAAACAGAGGTGGTGGATCATTTTTCTCTGCCTTTGGTGGATTCCCTGCTTTTGGAAGTGGTTTTTCTCCATTTGACACAGGTAAATATCACAACATTTAGGAAAGAATGCAATTGTGGCTCACAAAGGATTGCAATATAATAAGCTGGCTTCTCCATTCAGGAAATTCTGGGACTGTTTGTTTTTTTTTTTTTTTTAAATTGAGCTGCTCTCTGTAAGGTGTAAATGTAAATAAAGCTATAGTTACAGTATTTGGGCTACCTGAAAGTTCATAAAAAGGGAACAAATCTCTAAGAAGTAGAACTTTGTTTTCTTTATGTTGGTGCTACAGTTTCTTTATAGCTTTAGAATTCTTTTGTTCGTTTGCTTGTAGGAGTGTGATGGCTTTTATTACAGGTCCTGAAAAACATGTGCCTTAACTCCATGGTTAGTTTGAGTGCTGCTGGGAGTTGCTGGCAGAGTGCTGGGATTCTGGGTGTTGGTTGGGATGTTACTGATACAGGACTTGTTCTGTCTGCCACCTCAGGGCATCCCAACATCTGCAGTAAAGCGGGTGATAAGATTCATTAGAATTGCTGGCTTTCCCCTGAGTGCAGAGAATGGATAAAGGTTGAGTTCAGCTGACAGGCTTGAATGCCTTTTTGGGGGAGGAGTTGACAAATGGTTTTTGGACAATGTTGTGCATTTGGAACTTAAACTGTGGGTCCATATGAGAGAAATGGATGGGGTTGGAGCCATGGTTTTATTCTCACGCTGGTGTTCAATGCCATTTAGTCACTGATGCTGTGTGATGCAACCAGCTGAGGGCTTCCTGAAAGTAGGATGTAGTCTGAGAGGATGATAAATTTGGATCCCACAATCATGCAGAATTACATTTTTAGTCAAATGCCTTCTTTTTCAATAGGTTTTACTTCGTTTGGCTCCCTGGGACATGGAGGCCTTACTTCATCGTTCTCCTCTACGTCATTTGGTGGCAGTGGGATGGGAAACTTCAAATCAGTATCAACCTCAACTAAAATAGTTAATGGCAGAAAAATTACTACAAAGAGGTAAGTGATATAAATATATTTATATGAAATGATATGTGGAGACTTACATACCTATAATTACGTGCATATAAATTTACTTATCTTTGCACACATACATACAGTGATACATGTATGTATATATTTTTTTTTACTTTTGTTGTTGTGTTCATCATATGACTTGGATTTCTCAGAATGTTTAAAAACATTTTGAAATATTTTATTGGGTTCTGTGTCTCTTCTTGGCATTGTTGAGTTAATTAGTGCTGTAGCTGGAGCTTTTTTAGGCTTCAGAACCTTGTGTGTAGTGCTGCATTTCTTACTATGGTCCTTGACTATTGTCTGCCCAGTCAGCTTGAACTTCTGGAAGGAAAGTGCTTGATGTCTACTGATTGTGAAGCTTTTAACTGGGAATTGGGAAGATTTTTAGTTTTGCAGACATTATGAAAGAATTTTACCTAACATCTGCTTAGTGTGCTTTCCTAGGCAGTGTTTGAGTGAAGTCTTTCTAGTAATTTTCTTCTGTCTGTTAAGTGAAATAAGCAACTGAAGCCTGCTTTGGAGAAAAATGTGCCTGTTGGAAAGTGAATTTTCAAGTCCTATACACAGTGTACCCTCTCTCCATTTCATGCTTATAATCATTGCATTGGGAAACCCAAGTCTTAGTTAGCTATAGAATAACCTGCATGGAATATTATGATCAATATAGGAGTACTGAATAAGTAGTTAAGTGTAATTTCAATACTTACTAAAAATTATGGAAAAGCAAGGGAGGATGAATTATTTTGTTTGCTAACTTGTGTCCCATACTTGTAAGTGGAAGGTTCTTCTGTGACGTGTTGTACTGGAGAGCTCCTATCATCTTGACCACTTGAAAACAGCCTCTGGTGTGTGGTCAGATTGTAGAAAAATCTGAAAACTCAAAAGCTCTTTAATCTCTTTTCAGTCAGGAATGCTTGAATTTTGTAACATACATGCTGGTTATAAAGTTGGTGTATAGTAGGTCTACAAATTACTTGTTCTGATCAAATTAAAAGTGGATTAAAGACTGTCTCGTGTGCCTTACATCATGAAAAATTGTGATTGGATCTAAAATACCAAACATTTAACAAATGGGTAGGGACTGAATGCAATGTCAAGATTGTGCAGTTGATCTGTCAAGGCATTTAGGCCGAGATAACAGTGTGTAGTGTGAGCACAACTGTGACAATGTATGAGGTGGCAGCTGTTAACTGTGAACTCTACATCCTGGAGGATTCCAACTTCCAGAAGGCAATGTTCCTGACTAAGCAGTGGGGAAATGCAGATGGTTACTGCAGCTCTGGTGCTGGTAAATACCAAAGCTTGCCAAGTACAGTTGCATTAAGCAGGTGGTGCTCCCTTACAGTTCATTGTCTAAACCCGAGGTCTGGTGTGTATTTAAAACTGCCTGCAGTGCTCTAAAATGGCTCATGGTGTTTTTATCCTACAGGATTTTTGAGAATGGACGAGAGAGAGTAGAAGTTGAAGAAGATGGCCAGTTAAGGTCGCTAACAGTAAATGGTAAGGAGTAGCTGCTTCGCTTGGATAACAAGTAATTCAACGCACGCATTTAACAGAAATTTTAAGCTATAACAGCCACCATTTGAGGATTGACAGGAACATCTTTTGAAGATTTCAAATGAATTCAACTTTCTGTATATCCGTACTCAATCTTAAGTAGTATAAGTAGCTCACAGAAGCTCATATTTGTCATAGACTTTTGAGTTAATTGTTGGGACCACATCAATTGGACCATTTTTTGTCCTTAAAATTGTTGTAAACTTCTGTATGCACTTTTCTTTTCTTATCTGTGATCAAGGTGAACCATGATCCTTCAGTAGTGCTAGGGCGAGATGTACACTAACACTAGCATGAATCTTGCTTTTTCCAATTTGAAATGTGAGCCAATTAGTAGTTTAAGTCTGCTGTGAAGTTAACAGTTCCAAGATAACCTTTTTAATAATTTCAACTTTTTTTTTTTTTAATGTTTAGTAGTGAACAATGTTAATACATTTCTGGTAATGCATTTCTGGTTTAAATAAATTAAGGATGTTTTCTAGTTGTGCATGAATGCAGACAACTTTAGTAAGTTTTGACAAATGTTTAAATGTGTAATGTAAGCAAAAGGTAAACAAAAGTGAAGCCAGTGAGCTGAGTCTTTTGTCATTTGCTAAAAAAAATTTCAAAATGAATAAATGCTGATGTTTGTGGTGCATTCTTTCATGAATGGCATTTGTAACCTTCCTGTGTCTGTGTGTGATTTGGGCAACTTGGGAAAACGGTGCTTTTTTTTTTTTTTCCTTACCATCTTTTTCTTCAATCTTAAGGATGAGGGCCTGTTTTTCTTTGCAGATGTTTTCTTCAGTGTGACTGAAAACATGATTTTTAATTTAATTTCTAAACCTGTATTTGAAGTACCTATTTTTAAGGAGCATTCAGAGGCTGACTCTCTAACTCCATCTTTTACCCTAATATGTAATTATTTTAGGTCTAGGGCTAAAGCAACTCTATTTTAAAAAGTTTCCTAAAGTTTTGAATTCTGAGATTTGCTTCAAAAAATAATCTGTAGTCAATATAAATGTACATTTAATTAATTAATTTATTTAACATTTAACATTACAAAAAGACTTCCAGAATTATGAGATGTTTTTGCAATTTTTAGAAAAAATAATAATTGCTTTGAAGATTTGGACAAAATTATTAGGATTATGATATCTCACTCTTAGTTTTAGTCCTCAAGCAAAAATTGAAAGATGGATTAATGCCCTTTGTTAAATTAATGGAGTGAAATAAAGTGTTCATTTGTAGCTAAGACCAGATTTTCAAAGTTTAGGGAAAGATGAGTTGGTTTTAGTGTGTCACAGAGAAAGCATGCAGGTAACTAATGGTGTATGTTAACACCTGCCAGATTCTGGGGTAGTTCCATGCATAAATCATGGGTCTGCAGTTTTCATCTGTGCACCAGCTTTGAACATCTGGCCTTCACAAAACTCTTCAGGGTGGCTTAGTGTTTTTAAAAAAAAAAAAAAAAAGCATGGTGTTTTCAAATGATCACCTAATGCCTTCTTGCTGAATACCATCTGCTTTGTACTAACAAATGTGTTGATTATTAAATACATTGAAAAGATATGCTCTTGTTTTTCATGCAGGAAAACCATTTCAAGTTAAGCCAAACCAAGCTAACAAACTGCTACAACAGAATTTGTATTTGCAGTAAAGTTAGTATATTGTACTTTTGTCCCTCTACCATTAATGCTAATTTGATAGAACTGAAAAAAATAACATGTAGAAGAAAAAATAAACACGTACTTTGGTTTTGGGACTAAAACAGTTATGTACCTTTTCAAGTTCTTTGCAGAGTTCCTGTCACTTCAGTGTTGTGTTTTTGATGTAGAAGCACAAACTTAGTTTAGAACTAAACAGTGTTTTCTTGTTAATGCTGTTTTTCCCCTCCCCATGTATGTTACTTCTTGATCCAGATAACTAAACATGAAATTTATTTCAAAATTTGGCTTTGTTGTGATGTCTTGAGTTACTAAAAATGTTAATTTATATTTATAGGATGCACTGTGCTCCTTTAAATTATGTAAATTGTAAAAAGTGCTTTTAAATTGATTAACCAAGTCAAATAAAATTAGGACAATCTGGAGTTGAGTTTGAATGCCTTCCTGTGGTTACCCATAGGTTTTATATTAAAATGCCAAACTTTCGCCTTCTAGTTTTATTCCAGGTCATCTTCTTCAACATTTCAATTACCTTGCTTAGGTTAAGAACACAATTAGGGTGGCAAATCTGTACCCACATGCTTATCTTCTTACCTAGAAAAGTGTGGTCCTTCTCACAGTGTTCCACACAAACAAGTCACTCCAGGGTTTTATAGTAAAATTTTTTAACACTAAATGTGCTCAAGATCCAGTGTTTTGAATACTCTCTGTTCTGCCTTCAGGTCCCTCAAGCTGCTTGTCAGAGCTGGCCAAAATGCAGCATTAAAATGGCAGTTCTGCATTTCCTTGGTAGAAAGAGAAGCTGGCAAAACACAAGGAATGAGTCAGCAGAAGGCAGAATTTGGTAGTAGATTCCTGCAGGAGTGAGATACCCACACACCAGTGTTTCTACAGGCTGGTGGTTGAACTGGATATGTGGTCTTGGTCCAAAAGTATCATTGGATTGGCAATTCTAGATGTAAAACATGGTCATCATTCACTTGACCTAAACCTAATAGTCTCAATCTCTTTCAGTGTGTTTTTTTGAAATAGCACCACATCTAACATTTTTTTGGGATGCAACTTCTTGCATCCAGCTTCATTTTTAAAACACAAAATAAATCCACATTCCATGTTACATTCAGAATTTCTTCTCCTGTAAACCTACTTGTTAGGTTGCTTTGAAAAAAAAATTTATGTTGTTCCTTTCTAATACATAATTTGCTTGGATGTACAAGACATGTTTACTAGAAGTGATAGATACCAAGGGCAGCAAGTTTCCTTAAACTTCAATTTTGGCCAAAATAGTACAAAATAATAACAGAAAAGGTTCTTGATAGCAAATGCTGGGCATCAAATGTACAGTGGGATGAGGCAGGTTTCAAAACCAGGTGCTCTTGGATTAAAAGTGCCATCTTTTCATACATGAGGGATTAATTTTCAATGTCTAGGGATACCATCCCATTTAAATTAAGCTTCCCCAGTGGTTTGGAAAAACTAAGATGGAGTTTTTGAACCTGCTGAGTTATTTACTCTTTCATGCTCTGCTTCAAAGTTCATTGGTGAATACAAGAACTTTGTAATGCTTTCTCCTGGTGCAGGCTCTTTCTGGTCTCTCGTGCATGGCAGTAATTCCAGTGCAGCACACTAACTCTGGTTTCTCTATAGATTGCATGGCACCCCTTCCACTCAGCTTTACTGAAGGAGTTTGGGATTTTGTGTCAGAATGCTTCACATTGTAAAATGGCTGCACTCCTGCAGTTCTCAGTTCTCACAATACCTTCTTTGCTGAGAGTGAGAGGGGTTGGTTTGTGGTGTAGGTGACAAAGCTGCTCTGCAGAGAATGTGTACATAGCATTTGTAAGGTGGATCCTGTATTATCAGCTTGTGATTAATTAATGAGCCGAGTTAGAATGCTGAAAACAAGATTGTAAAAGATTTAAAAACCCATCATCTCTTAAGCCCAAGGCTTTTGTATCTCGGTGTTTGTGTTTGGTTATCCTGTTTCCTTGACTCCTTCAGTGTTTTGGCATTAGGTGTGACTGGAAGTTTGTCTTTTGTATTTAGCTGTGCTGTGTTTCAGACCGTCTGTGGGATGGTCCAGCGATAAAGTTAGATTTTATTTTTTATTTTTGGAAATGTGAGTTCCTGAATCTGCTTCTGTTCTGTTTGAGAAGTGAGCTTAATACCTCCTTTGCCTGAGTTTAATCTGTGGTTGTAACAGGATAGTGCTTCTGAAGATAGTTGTGTTGCAGAATGAATGCTACAGCTGTTTGAGACTTGCGGTCAGAGACCCTTCGAAACATGCTCAGTATTTAGAATACTTGTTAACCTTTTTGTGGAAGTGTTTCTTAGCATTTTTGGAAAATCTGCCTCTTTGGTTGTGATTTTTGGATGTCTTGGTATTTAGGCTTATTTTTAAGTTATGGTATTCTCATGGGCTAGTGGCAATATGGACATCAGTACCCTGCCAGTCAGCAGTAACCAAACTTTGAAACTTTCTTTTTTTAACATAAGGAAGCTTGTTTGCACTGTCTGCTCCCTCGGGGCTTGTTTACTTCAGGATTGAATTGTGACCATAGACTTGCTTTGCATAGTACTCAACGCAGACAGTTTGGGTTTTCTTGTTATTGTTTGTCTTGAAGTGGTTGTAGGTACAGAACTTCTTATCATCCACCTGAAATGCTGAAATGGTCCTTACGTGTCCACAGAGCTGGAATGAAGAATGTTTACTTTGTTAGTGTTACAAACTGTACCTTTGAATTTATAATTCTAGTGGGTTTCCTACTTTGTTTTGAAAAAAATACCTTGGCTAGAGTTGGTTGTTGAGTGAAGTGCACTCCTGAAAGGTTGGAGCTGAAGGTGGTTGGTTTATACTCTGCTATATAGGTCATACATTCACAAAATAATAAACCTGATGATTGAGATGCTGCTGTGAGATTAAAAAAAAAAAAAGAAAGAATTAAAATCCTGTGATGATCAGAGCTGTAACCCTGAACCTGTGCAGGCTGACTGCTGACTGAAACTCATTGAAACTTCTCTGAAAACTCTGTTCTGGCAGACTCAGCACTGCGTTAGGTGTTATCTCACTTACAACAGCTGGTAGAAAGTTAATCAAAACCCTACATGAGTACTCTATGCTCTGTCATGCTGCTGTGGCCAAAAGATATTCAGGAATTTGGAGGAGATAGTGCCCAGGCCTGAAAGCTGGGCTGTCCTGGTGTGAGGTAGATTATTGCACTGATGGCCTCGCTGCTAATTACCTTCTAGATAAAGGAAGTGGAAAAGTTTCAGATGATGTCAGCTTCAAAATGTTGTGGTGGGGATTAAAGTATGTTTAATTGAGAAGATAAGTAAAACACTTTGTCAGAAGGACACTGTTAAATAGAATTGTCTCTTTAGTTCTCTGGCTTTTACAATAAAGTTAACTTTGCAGCATATTGAGTTAATTTTAAACTCACTAAAAATAGGTAATTTTTGAACCTGACTTAAAAATGACAGTCAAGAAAATATATTTTTAGAGGCGTCTAGTAATAACTCTTAAAATTTGGCTTTGGCCTATAGCTTATCCTTACCTCTGAATCTCAAATGGGAGCTCTTCTAGCTCTTCTTTTCAATGCAACCAACTTCAAGTGCATTTCATAAAAATAGAAAAAACCAAATCCTGTAGCTTCTAGTTTACCAGCAGTGAAAATAAAGATGAATCCTTTTGTACACCTGAATGTTAGAGAGAGATTAAATAGTAACACCTAGTTTGTAAAAACTCAAGTAGGATGCTGGTCTGTTACATGATAGAACAGATAACATGGTGCATCGAGAAGGATTCAGCTCCTCCTTCTTTTGGCTGTTAAAAGTCAAATTTGAAATTTTCTGTATTGTTTCTTATTTGTAAATTTATTTGACTTACTAGAATGGGAGAGGAATCCAGCCTGGGTGACTGGTCATAGAATTCATGTTGTGGAACACACATTCCTGACGGCCAGAAAAGAGAATTTTTCGGCTGTGTCTGTAACAGACTTGCTTGAAGGTGTTACTAAACCAGCTAAAAATGCAAAGCAATAGCTCTGGAATCTTCTGTCTTGGTTGCAGTTGGTTGCAGTCACAAGCTGGATTGAATTATGGTGCAGGAGGGGAGTTTACCTCCCAATAATGAAAAAAGTCATGAGGCTGCAGAGGCTTTGAGACATCTGGTAGAGAAGCTGGGCAGCCTCATCCATCTTTCGGTTTCCCTCCAGAAATACATGTCAAGTCTGTGTTAATCTTTGTAACTGATATATAGAGTAAGATTAACTTGCTAATTTATCATACATTTGCATAACTGTCACCATAGCCACCTCTGGCAAAGTTTTTTCCTAGGCATGAAGTTGGAGGCTGCCTTTTACCCTCTACAGAAACGAAACCTGAATTTGTCATCCTGTTGCGATATTTGTCACACTCGGCAGTGGAAGTACCGTGCTTGCTTTTGTGAAAGAGCATTCTGTAGTATCAGTCTCTGTCATTCTCCTTCCAGGAAGAGCTAGACTGTGGATGTTTAAAAAATGGTTTTGAACTTCTCTGTGAAAGTATTTCTGAAGGAAAATGGAGAAAACTTATATGGCCAAGGCTTGGCCTTCCCTGCAGCTTTTCTTAGCCAGAGTCAGAGGACCAGGCCATCTGTCCTCAGAGGACTTTGGCCAGGCTTTCTGCAATAACACTGCCTCTCATCAGAAGGCACTGTGGTGCTTTGACTTAATTGGCCATCTCCTGTTAAGTAGTCACTCAGACACCCCCGAGAATTACTCTGCTAATCTCATTGTATACATTTCTTACTGCTGGGTGCCTATGGAAATAAGATCAGGTCCTTATCACCAAATGTACTGCACTTCAATAATGAAAGGACATTATTCATCTGTTCTACACAAAGTGGGAGCTGGGTGTCCAGGAGAGCAGTAGAGAGCTAGAAATTCACTTAGAGCTGTTTTGGGTGTATCTGGTATTGCCTGCACGCAGGAGTAGCATTCACAAGCCTCCTGCCCTCAGATTTTGACTGAGCTCCTGAGTAACTGCAAAGAGGTGGAAGATTTTTCTCTCAGGGACATTCACCTTGAGAGTTAGGACAACCACCAAAATGTTTCTTTTATTAAACACCTCTAGTGCTACTTCTGTCTTTTCTGGGATTGGATGGTTTAGCCCTGAGAGGAACAGCAAATCTTAAGGTCCTTGAAACTAGAAAGGAAGAAGCAGGAAAACAATGCAGCTTGTTTTGTGCTGTTGACATAAATTTCAAGGACTTTTCTCCTCATTTGGCTTTTGCCTTTCTCATCAGGAAAACATGATCACGAGTTATCACAGTGAATGCAGAAGTGGTGGGTATTTGCCTGTGTCTCCTCCTCACCCTGCCTGTTCCCTGGCTGCCCAGGCTCAGGGCTGCTCTGGAGGCTGTTTCCCTGCCAGCACAAGCAAGGGAGGTGCTTCTGCAGCTTGAGGATGGTGTGCCAAATTCCACTTTGATTCTAAAAAAATGTGTACACCAGTTAGGAAAAACTGTGCATATCAAAGGTTGCCTTGTTTGGAAGAAGAGTATAAATATTTGTATCAGGCTAGACAAATTAAAATGAGAAGATAAACATACATTTTTAACACATGGATGATTAACTGTTGGAGGAAGCTGCCAAGAGCAGTAGTTTCTGTGGCTTTCAAAGATCAGCTTTCTGAAAAATACCTCCTAGTGAGAAGGGAGTGTTTCGGCTTTACAGAGAAGTAGTGGAAGCTCTGGGAGCCTGGGGCATAGAGTGAGATGCACCATAGAGCACAGTGTTCCTTCAGGCCTTCCTCCATGGTCTGGATCTCAGCTTCTTCCCTCCTGATGTGTTGACATTCATGCACGGGTCATGTTCCCTGACTGTGGTTTTGAGACTGGGGGATGCTTTTGTGATGTGGGGGCTGCTTTGCCTCTCGGGAGGTGCCAAGGGAGCAGGGGAGCTGGGAAGAGAGGAGCCGACACCCCGTGCATCTGGGGCAGCCTGATGACTATTGCCCTAAAGCATGCAGTTTGGGATGTGTAGGTGCCAAGAGTGGACTTCATGTGGGAGAAGACATTCTGGATCTGTTCAGGTAAGTTGCTTTATTGTAATGAATGAATTGGATGTTAAGTGAGGAGGAGAAGGAACCAGGGCAAGGTCCATGATGACTGTGCCAGGAAATTAGATTTGGAATTTGCACTACAGTGAGCCCTTGTGTATGTCCTGTCTTCTCATCAACTACTGACTGTACACCTTCAGGCAGCCTAATTCCAACTCCTGAGGTGAAGACTAGGAGGTCTCTTATTAATCAATGTAATGGTACAGCAAAGATTCACATTCCAGAGTGAACTATTCATTATGTTGAATGTGGGCAATGTCTTAACGATCTAAAGTTTTTTATTTTTAAAAATCTGTGTGTTAAATCTCATGTGGATAGAAATACATGTATTTTGAATTTTAAGTGACTGTGATGAAAAGAGCTGCCTTTTTGTTAATGGAATCACCCTTGGTAGTGTACTAAATGCCTAAGACTGCATTATGTCAGATAAATAGTCCTACAGGGGATAGCCAGAGAAGTGTCCTACAGGGCTTAAGTGTGTGAAAAAACTCTCTGGTTTTTTTGGGTTTTGTTTATACCCAGAACTGCGTTTGTTAGGTTTATTTCTAAGAGAAACTTGAGGAAAGGCAACTTCCTAGAATTACAACTCAGCAGCATTTGGGTCATACAAGCAACAAACAAAGTAACAAAACCAAAATGTAAGTAAGCTATTGTGTGGTAAAATCCTGATACCTCTTAGGGTCCTTCCAAATTTTCTTGAAAAGCTATCCTGCTTGAAGAGTGCTGGAACTCCAGAACACTAGTCTTCAATGGTCAAATTAACCATATTTTGAGATCTAAGTATTCAGCCCTGAAAATAGCCTTTGCGTAGTCTCCTTTCTGAGCAAGTAATAAAAACAGTAAGGCTTTTGCCAGTCACCAGCATGGACAGAGCCAGCTGTAGTGACACAAGGAATCTTGTTAATGGAAAAGCAAACAAGTGTACGTGCTGTACTGCTCTGCCCTTTTCTGGCCTAAAAGAAGGCTGGGACAGAAATATTTCTTTAGTTTGCAAAGTGTGTAGCCAGCATGTGTGTACCTTGTATGTGGCGACTCTTCGTTAGCAGTAAGCTGCTTCAAAACTAACTAGTTTTAAGTGTACCAGAACTGGAACTTGTCAAAGCAAAACAATTCTATCAGTTTTATCCATATTTTCTAAGGACCTTCAAAGATTAGAGTTGCATTCTATGTGGAACCTATTTCAGAGGTGGAAAATGCAGTTTTGTTTGCTGTACAACTCAAGCCCCCTGTTACATCACTGGCAGAGACATTGCCAGGTATCTGTGGATGAAACGCTGTTTTCTTTTGAGAAGCAGGTAGAAAATGACAAGTAGATGATTGGTTTTACCACTGTTAAGTAAAAAGAAAATGATGTGTACTTTGCATGCATATTCATATTATAGAGACGTTATATATCAATGTGAGCTACTACTATAGGGCATATAAATTGCAGGATCTATTGCAAGGGAGAGGTGTCTAAATAATTTCAAAAGTACTTTTGAAACGTTGCTATTGCCCAACTTTTGATCTATATTGAAAGTATTAGCCTGAAAGAATTGGAAGAAGGTCCTTTTGGTTAAAGGTTAAAAGAAAGTAGAGTAATTTGTCCTGAAGCCTTCTCATAGCAGTTCTGTAGCCGTTAATGATTTATTTATTAATAGCTATAACTCTGTCTTGAAAAGTGTCACAGAACAGAAAGTGACTTTTAAGTGGCTTCTAATGCAGTGACTAATTGAGAAGATGCTTCTTGTAATCACTCCTAAACACAAGAAGTTCAACTCAGGGAAATAAAACATTTTTCTGAGAAGACACAGGTGTTTAAACCTCTCTGCTTTTCTTGATGAACCAAATTGAGAACATAAGATTAATTGATTACTCTTACATGGTTTCCACTCTTCCCTCTCCTCCAGCACTTGCTCTGAGATCACATGTGTGCTTTGCTCCCAAAATGTTTATAGAAGATGATGACTACATCCCTGGTAACCCTTTTCGTGGAATAAATCACGAAGCCAAGTGCATGCCCGTGCTGCTCTGTTGCAGAGGAGGTGCTTGTTGCCCTGGACAGAATAGTTTCCAGTAGTGGAAAGTTCTTTTATGAGAGCTGTTTGCAGGGGATAATTTTGCCTTGCGCCTCCCAGCTCCTGCTGACACCAAAAGCCAGCCCTTGGTTCACGCTGGCCTCCAGATTGAGCTTGCTGTTGTGTTTTCTGGGTGTGGCAGCAAAATTACCCAAATTGTCGGTGTCTCTGGTGTTGAGTTTGGGCCTGTAAGTGGCACAGAGCCAACCTATCAACTTAGAGTGCAGCTTTCATGTAGGTTAGATGATAGATTGTTAACAGAGGTCAAAGCCTCTTGGGTTTTCTATTTTCATGACAATTCTGGCTAATCTTTCCTTAAAATGTAGGTCCTCCAGATCTTCAGTTGAAACTGGGCCAGAGGTGGACACTCTGAGGTCCTAGCTGAACTGTCATCAGTGTCTATTTATTGCTGATACAACAGCATGGTTTTATTTATTGATTTATTTTCTCAATTGAATTCAGTGCTTTGAAGGCTTTTGCAAACAGATTCCATCTCCTGGGAGGCGATGGTACTGTCCTTTGGGCTCCCATTCTGTTTCCAGTGCACTGCTCAGTCTTGACTAAGCAACTTTCTCCTTAGAAAAACAGTTCATGATTCTTTTATTTAGTATTTTTAAATATTACTGTAAAAGGAGATTGTTTCTGTAGAGATACAACAGTTCAAGCAAGGTCAGAATTTTAATTGGAAAGTGATGAAATGTTCTCAAATGTGCAAAGTCTGGGACTATTTCTGTCAGTCACTGACTTGCATGATAACAAATGTAGGTGAATGTCGGCCTTACCTGTTGTGCATCTGTTCCAGGTTTCCTTTCTCTGGCACAGTGCTGGCTGCAGGACATTTCCAACCCTGCAAAGGGAGCAACAATGATTCACAAGGCTGAGGAGAAATGCTTTTGTGTAAATGATGTTTGACACCTTCACACTTATTAAGACTCTTGGCAAATGTTTCTGAGAAGATTCTGAGTTTGCTGGTGTTCAAGAAGGAGGTGGAGTAGCTCTTCTGGATGCTGCACTTTGGGCTGCCAGTAGGACAAAATTGTCTTTGTAGTTACAGAGCTCAAACCTCTGCAGTTTTGATGATTTGTTTTTATGGTTTTTCAAATATTTATACCATAATGTAGCGAGTCCACTGACAACCAGTCTCTTAAACATTTGGAAAAGTGTTCACTGCCATTACAGAATCACAGGAGATGAGGGTACATCCTTATGCTGGGTGATTTTGAGCAGAAGCTGGTTATGGCAACTTCAGGGGTCAAGTTGTTCAGTTGTGCAGTTTTGGTGGGTGCAGCCCTCCCCAGGGCAAATCCACCTCTCCACCAAGAGCCTGTGGGCATTCCAGTGTGCTTTCCACCCTTCTGGAATGTGGAGCACTCCAGCTTCTCTGCCTCTTTATGGTAGTTCTTAAATACTGGTCCCCCCTTTTTTGCTTTGGCCCCAGAGATTGTGGTTGGAAATGGTTGTTACTGTCCTTGGTGCTTCATCCCACGGATCTCAAAGGTGAAAGAGGAGAAGGTGGGATGATGCCACTGCAGCAACAAGGATGGGAGCAGCCATCGCTCCGGGCATGGGCAACTCTGGGGTGGCCTTCCTGGGAGATGCATGGCCTTCCTGGGTGCACCAAGAGGTACTAATGTCACTATTCAAACTCTCCTCCACTTTCCAAAACTCACAAAGCTCTCTTGGTAAAATCTTCCCTGCTCCCACTGGATCTCTGCAGAAGGAGCGTATAAACTGACTGACGATACTGTTCCCAGGCACAAAAGAGAATTGTAAGTATTGTTAGTGTTGGATGGTAGTCATGCTCCTGGTTTGGTGCTCGGGGTTTTTTCAATTGAGAAAATGTTCATTTCTGTGCTCTCTTTATTGGCTGTTTGGGTCAGAAGTTCAGTTGGAGCAGCATACATGGAACAATTTCTCTGTTTAAATACATGCATGTATATGTGTGCATACATTTGCATTTATAAATACTGTTATTGATAGGATTTGAAAAATTAGTTGTATTTCTAAACTGTGGTGGGTTTTAAGGCATAGATCTTGACTATGGGTGGGAAAGAAAGAATGTTTAGAAACTTGGAGAGTTCTCTGATGGATTGGAGATGCCAAACAACAAAAAGTGGTGCAGCTTGGGATGCAGCTAAGGCCAATTGTACAGGTTTCATAATTAAATATAGTATTTAGTCAAAATCAGCATTGAGTGTCAACTTGAAACACTATTTTTTTAAAATTCAGGCTTGTCATTATAGTGTCAAAAATTGAACAGCAGCTAACGGCTTAGTGCTCCTGTCTTTGGGAAGATGTCAGAAACAGGACTGGGTTTTGTGGCAAAGGTTCATGAAACACTTTGAAACCTACTGAGCTGTCAGAAGAGATGTCCTGTTACTGTGAGCATGTGATGTTTTCAGGGTCATTTAAAAGCTCTCTGGAGCTCTGTAAATCAGGGATGTGTGCACACACTGGAAGATGGGATTTGCTTGCCATAGTCTTAGTAACACAGGGATAGATGGATGAGGAATAAATTGCCTGTTGGGGGGTATAATTGGAGAGGGCAGGTATCTCTTCTTTTTTTTGTAATTAATATGTGAAACCCTTAATGTCAGAGCCTTAGTGTCATATTTAAGCCTCAGGGTAGAAGGGAGAATATTTTTCAAATGATTAACCTGAAAAGATGAGACTGTGCAAACTGAGCATGGACAGTGCAATGTGAAACATGGAGCTTGCACTTGCTGTCTCATGTCTGTGAGACTTCAAGAGCACTAATAGCCATTTGATGAAAGTATAAACTTAGTGATTCTGTGCTTTTGCCAAATTACTATGGAAGTGTTGACAAAACAGCTGGGGAAGTCATTCATCACATTTTTCTGAAGTCACTCATGAGATTCTTTTCTTTTTAAATTTAACTGCATGGCTTTTTCTTGATGTATCTTTTTTTCTTTTACGGTAATCTGCGTTTGCTGTGCATTAAGGTTTTGAAGACTGGTTTAAAGCTAATAATCAATGGAAAAATGTGTTACATGGCTGTGTAATTTGCAAATTAGGGCTTGCTCAGAACTGTTCTGGAGATGCTCCTTTAGTGAGGGCCACTAATGGCAATATAAGATGATGTCTTGATACTTTAACTCCTTAGTTTTTAAGAGTTATAAAGAGCCATTTGTTGCAAAAGTAGAAGAGCACTTTTCCTCTGCTTTCGCTGTCTGAAGAGCTTTTTAATTGGAGGCCAATTTTGCTTGACCTGGTGGTGTTAACTCCTAGAAGGGCTGAAGGCAAGAAACAAAGTTTTGTCTTTGGGAGCAGTGAAGGAGCTGTTTATCTGGCACTGGGAGGTTGTGGAGAACAACTGTGAAAGGTGTGAAGGTCCCCAGGGCCCAGGTACAAGAAGAGAGGAAACACTGGTGGGAGGCACCTTGTGTCTGGGTATGCCATGGAGGACCTGGCAGGGCTGCATGTAATTGCACTGAATTTTTATTTCTTTGTTTTCCTCTAGCAGTGAATATTAAGTTTCATTATAAGGGCTGGTTCCTTTTTTTTCTCAGTAGGATTTTGGTTTGCACTTCAAATACAATTTCAAAGTGAAACTTGGGCTGAGAGGCTTCTTCATGGTAGAGATGAAACCCACGGGGATTTCTGTCTGAGGTTGAAATATAGTCGAGATGAAAAACCCATTTTTGTTTCAGGACAATTTGAGTTCAAAGGGACCTTAAAGTTCAGCCAGTTCCAACACCCCTGCCACAGGCAGGGACACCTTCCACTAGACCAGGTTGCTCCAAGCCCCATCCAACCTGGCCTTGAACACTGCCAGGGATGGGGCTGCCACAGCTTCTCTGGGCAACTGTGCCAGGGCCTCACCACCCCCACAGTAAAGATTTCTTCCAAATATTTAATCTGAACCTGCCCCCTTTCATTGGTTTAAAGCCATTCCCCCTTGTCCTATCACTCCCTGCCTTTGGAAGTATCAAACCAAATCAAGTCATTTGATGTCAGTGATACCATTTCTGGAGGAAGAGGAGCCATCTGAGAGACAGAGATGGGTACAGTGCTCTGTATATCAGCTACATGTTGTGTGAGGTGTGTTGGAGAGAGAAGCCCCAAGAGTAAGAGCCCCTGGTACAGATTGTTAGGGGGGTCTGGTCACTTCAATGCAGAGCTGTGCAATGAGACTTGCAGGAAACTGGGGTAGACGTCTGACATGACCCTGAGAAGTGTAGAAAACACAATCTTTTAAGTAATCTTGATTGCTGTTTAAAAATCAGGTCCATTTGGTCAAACTTCGAGCTTGAAATCTTGCTAATTTGTATTTATATATGTCAAGCTGTGAAGCCCATTCCTCATTCTTTGCTTCCTTTTAAAATTCATGCAGAAATGAATAAAAGGCCCCTGCTAGATAAAGTCTTTTAAAATTAATAAAATTCACTTTGAGCTGCAGCATGCAAATTGGGTCATCTCTCTGCTTGCTGGAAACGTGAGGATTCATGTTACCTCCTGCCATTTGCATTTCCAACATCTCAGATCTTTAAGATGAGAACAACTGGCATAATGCATAGGGATGCCCTGGTGTGCTTTAACAGAAGGAGAATAGCTGCAGAAGCCTGGATGTGCTCAGCCTGTGCCTTCTCTCTTGCTTCACATACAATGTAGGACCATTCACTGGGCTTTAAGAGGTTCTGCTGAGGAAGTTTTGGCAGGGAGGAGGTAACTCCAGGCTCTCCCAGCAGCTCCCTCTCTGTAGGCCAGGCTCCAGAGGTCGATCTGGTCCGACAGGAGTGGCTGTGGCCATTGATCCCTGATAGCCGCCATGGGGAACAGCATGATCACATTTCCCTTCAAAGCAGCGCCATTATGGTTAGTGTGTGCTGAAAACTCACTTTATGTTACCAATTTGTTCCAGACTGGGGGATCTTTGTGCTGAAATGATGCCTTGAGTAGCTTGTGATGTGCTGGGAATGCAGGATTCGTGTTGGTACATGCTGGGCTGAATGCAGGATATAATGGGGTTCTTGGGTGTGGATGGAGGTGGTAGGTGAAATCCAGCTGAAAAAAAAAGGAAAATCAAAAGTTTGAACTTTCTAAGGGAGCTGCTGCAGGGCAGGGAGGGTGAGCGAACCCAGCGTGGGGCTTTCTCTGCTCTGGTCTGTGCCACAGGGATACAGCTGGGCAGGAACAGTGTGAGCTGGCACTGGGGCAGATGAATACGAGGGCAAAAATAAAAGGAGCAAATCCACTGCCAGCTTTTAGAGCCAGAAGGGCAGAGGGTTGCTCTGTGCATTGAGCAGAAAGCATTGAGCCCTGCCCTTTCCCGGACACTGGACGTGCTGCAGCCAGGCCTCTCCAGGGACAAAAATAGCACGGCGAGGAGTGCTCCATCAGTCTGTCCTTTTTCCCAAATCCCACAGCCTTGTTTTTCCATCACTTCCCAGGACTTTGCCACCACCTTCCCTGCTGTCTCCTGCCACTTCTGGATTTTTCTTCCCCCCCTGCAGGAAATGCCTGGCTCGCATGGCAGGCGAGATAGTAGTTCTGGCCCTGGCCTGGGAAAGCCCAGCCCAAATCCCCTAATTACAAACTTAATACGAGTTTTTGGGTTGAAGCAGGGAGACATAACTCACACCGAGTGCAGTGCCATACATCTGAGTGCAGTGCCATTGGTGCTGACAGAGCTGAGCTGTCAGAGCCAGTGCAGGCTGTGAGATGGGGAGAGGAGGGGGTGGGACAAGGGAGCAGGTTTCTCCAGGGCATGGATTGGGAGCTGCTGGCATCTTCAGCTTCTACCCAGCTGGGCACTCCAGGCACCCCTTTGGATAAATATTTCCTTGAATTTTGTAGGACAGGAGTCTCAGACACTAAGAAACCCTGAACCACCTTGTGTTCTCCATAACACCAAGTGCATTTACTCTGGAAGGAATTATTGCCAAAAATTGGTGAAAGACACTGATCTGTGTGAGCTGACTCAAAACCTCATTGTTTGTCCTGTGCTTTGGCTGGTAAACGTCACTGTTGAAGTAAACTCCCTTTACAGTTTACAAAAGCCACGGTGCAGATGGGGCAGCTGCTCCGGCATTCCCTGGATAGTTTCTGAGTGATTTCAGGCTCTTTCAGCTTTCAAAGCTATGTGCATCTTTTTAATCAGAGGATTTCAAAATGGCTGCTTTTTCTTGTAAGCATTACATCAGATAGCAAGAGAGAGATTTTTAAGGGCTGTCACTGTCAAACTCAGACGTTTTCCAAAGAGGACTTGATGCAAATTTTGGTTTCTGTTGAGTCTGACAAACCCAAGAGAGCACAGGCTGAAAGAGGGTTTTATAACTCCTGCTGTTAAGCGTCACAGTGTTAGTGTTTCCTGGCATTTAGAAACAAGTTTAAGAACAATTAATCAGAAGAACTTGCTCAACATAGCCTCTAGTAATGATGAGGGAGTATTTTCTTGGCTGAGCATGTTGTCTACAGTTTCAGGAGAGGTGAGGGGTGTGTATGTGCACGTGGTTTTGGAAAATACCCTGGGCTGGGTGTTTTATAATGAGCATCCATCATTTCCAACAGGAATTAAAAGAAACTGATGATTTGGCAACTTTCTGAAAACAACTTTTAAGGTGTGGTCCCCCAAATTAGACGACTTCTGTATTTATTGGTAGAGCCACTTGGTCTCCTGATGTTTTCTCTGTGCTATAATACATTAGATATGAAGTTTTCATGAGAAGAAACAAAAGATCCAGTTAACCTCTGGGATTTTTTCAGCCCAGGGTAATCCAGGCCTGTAGGCAGATCTGTTAGATGAGTTCTCAGACTGAACTGGTTCCTGTAAAGTGTAGGATTTCCCAGCTGTTGGACTTCACACTAGGAAGAACACTGGTAACTTCTGCTAAGGTAAATACTAATACCAGAGCTGCTGTAACAATGGAAAAGTAGATCAGTAGAAAAATCTTATCAACAGGTTACAAAGATCATAGTGCAATCAACTCCAGATAAATGTATTTAAATGGGGATTATTTTCTTTCACTTCTGGTTGCTCCTTGCACCACAGTTCAGTTCTCCACGGCAGCAGCGGATGTAGTTGAGTCATCAGAAACTCCAATGCCCTCCATAGTCACAGGGTAAATTCCAAACCCTTGTAATAAGAAGGGGAAAAAAATCAAGAAAAGCTTTTCCCCCCCTTTCTGCACTCTTTGTGTTGTCGGTGTGCATCAGGGAACGCCTCAGGTGAACCTCAGACTTCCAGCTGAAGCAGCAATATGATGCCCTGCTCTGAGTTTACACTGCCCCTTAATTTTAGAGTATTGAAGTATCAGAAAGACACTTTGCAGGCCATCCTTCAAGGAAGATTTGAATGGAGGAAGCTTCCTGCAAGCCGTCTTTGAATAACTGGGTGGCAGGAGCTTAGCTCGGAGCTGTTGTGTCATTAGATAGAGCCGGATGTTCCTCACCAGGTGCATCTCCCGATGCTGCTTACGGGACCAGGGGCTCTTGTGGCCTCGGGGAAGTGTTCCTTTGGACTGAACAAACTGGTGCACCTGCTTTTTATTTCCTAATACAGGGGAAAACCCCGATTCTATGTGTATTTCTTTGGTGAGGTATGTAGGAACACAGCAGGCAGCAGTAGGACTGCCGTGCGGGAAATGAGCTGGTAAATGCAAATCAGCGGCTCCACATCCTCAGGATGTTTACCCTGGTTTGCTCGGCATAGTTCTGTCATTACCGTCTTGCCATTAATTACTCCTGATTCCTGCTAGGATTTCAGTTCAATTCCTGGACATACATGGGTGTTACTTAAATGTAACACTAAATAATAATGCTAGCCCGTGCAGGATTACTTTGGTGTGAAGTGCTCCGTGACTTACCTGTCCCAGCTCACCTGGAATGTCTCTGCCGGTGTTTTTATTCCTGTGTGTTATCTTCATTTCCCAGGAGCACGCACAGACCCTTTGGTGTAGCTGGTGGCTCCCCTAAGCCCGCACTTAGTCCAAGTTTGCGACAGCCGTGTAAAATCGCTGTGTTACCGCCCCAGTCCGGGCTGGCAGCCGCTGTTCGCTAGCGATACCTCGCGACAGGCAATATTGCCCTCTACTGGTTTACTACAACTCCAAGGATCCCTATTTTCCACTTAATGCAGCACCACTTCGCTATGAGAAGTTATTTTCCAGCCCTTCTTGCTTGGAGCAGAAGGCAGCTTTTAGCCCCAGTACAGGTTTTTAGGATGCTACAGCTCGTGTTTGATTTTTTCTTCCCTGGAGGCTTCTGTTCATTTCGGAGAACCTGGTGCACCAGGAAACCAAATCTTAATTATTGTTTTAAAAGTTACTAGTAATGCCAAATCCATAATTTTCAGAACTAACCCTTAGAAACATAACTTCTCCAAACTGGTTCTGCAAGTGAAATAACTGCAAGGTTTTTAATTATTATTTGCGTTAGTAGAATAAGATCTTTTGCTTAACACCATAACCTGGATGCTGATTCCAGCTGCCCTCCACAATTTCCCCCTTCCGTGCCCCAGCTGGGGTGGCAGCACGATGAGCTGGCTCCAGGCCCCGAGCTGGGTTAAAAATAAGCTGGCAAAAAGAGTTATTTTTAACCCGGGTCAGTCCCTGCTTGGGGTCACGGCGTGGCTGCCCAGGCTCTCACGTGGGTGTGCTGGCGTGGAGGCGCAGGGGATGGCAAGAAGGAGGTGTTGGGGGAACTGAGGGCTGTTTAAAGCCTGAGCACTCCTGGAAGGTGCTTCTCGGCTCAGAACTCAGGTGTTCCACACCCACCCCCCACCCCCAATACCAGCTGTCTTCCTAAAAGCTATTTCTAGGACAAACATCACAGCTGACAAAGCTCTAGCAGAATTTAAGCGCTTTTTGGTGGTGATGTCCTTTGTGGCCAACTTCTCCCAGAGTAAATTCTATTCAAGTTTCTATTTGCAGTGGTATAGTCTGTCTCGAATATTTCAAATATGTAGAGCAGGAGAGAATAGTTGATGCAAATCACACTGTAGTTTTGCAGTGCCAGGTGTGCTAAAGGTGGATGATCAGAGGAAGATCTGACAGCTCATGCCATGCATAGCACGGGAGTCAATTCAGTATTTAAATCACAGCTGACGTGATGTTACACCATTTAATTAATTTGTGGTGCCATCCTGCTCTCCCACAACTCCTAAGGGGGAAAAGTTTGGGCAATTTTTTGGGGTCCATTTGTTGAACTAAAATTTGTCTCTGCTTTGGGGAGATGGAAGACTGAAAGACTCTGTTTTGTGATCAATATGGATTTAATCCTTTCAAATACTTAAAGGGAGGCAACAAGAAAGATGGAGACAGACCTTTTAGTAGGGCCTGTAGTGTCAGGACAAGGGGTAATGGTTTTAAACTGAAGGAGGGTTGACTTCGATAAAACAATGAAAGGTTTACAATGAGAGTGGTGAAACGCTGGCACAGGTTGCCCAGGGAAGTTGGTAGGTGCCTCATCCCTGGAAACATTCAAGGTCAGGTTGGATGGGGCCCTGAGCAACCTGATCTAGTTGAAGATGTCCCTGCTCATTACAGGAGGGTTGGAACAGATGTGCTCTAAATGTTCCTTCCAGCTGCAGTGTTCTATGATTCCAAAGGCGTGCCAGTTCCCTGAGCCCAATACTGAGGAGTTGTGTGAGTGTGCCTGGTTGGGATGTCTCTGTATGCAGAAACACACCCAGAGCTTCAAGAATGGCCTCAGCATGTTTTCCATTCCTGCATCTATTTGCAAATATAAATTTCAAACACACATTAAGCAAGACTTCGCACATGAAAAAGAAATGCATGCACTTTGTGTTTCCGTGGGAGAGCAGGGATCTCCTATTTCTAGTGCACTGTAATTTGTTAGGAAGTGAACTCTCTTGACTGGTTATGTGCTTTTTTTTCTTAGTCTTGACATTTTATAGGCTTACCTTCACAGACCTGGTATTATCAGCCTGATACATGCTTCAGTGCTGTTTGTATAGTGTGTAAAATCCTGTAGCCTCTTATGGGTAATGATAGCAATTCTGCATCTGGCATTCCCTGAGCTTTTCCTTGCCCTCCACCTCTTGAAGTGTTGGTGCCCCATGTGAGGGGAAAAAAGCTGTCCTGCCAGCCGTCTCCTACTGCAAGGAGAACCATACACCCAGGGTTTTACACTGGCGTGATGCAGACAGGCAGAGACTAAATGCAAAAATCCTTGTCTTACCATCACTCGTGTTTTTGTGGCGTTTGCTTGTGCCTTTGGAACTGTGGGGGACTCCAGGGTACAAAAGCAGGAGCATTGAGGTGGGGATGGGCATTTAACCACTCGGGAAGGAGCGTCCTCTGCTAACACAGGAGCACAGCCTGTCGGGTGCTCAGGCAGGCGATGCGAGGCACGTCCGGGAGTCCTCCTCCGCTGCAGGGCCTCGGGTGCGGCACTGCACTGTGAAATGGCTTTTTAAACATACCTTGCCTCCTTTTCCTCATGCCCTCAGAAGCATCTCCCTGTGTACGATTACAAGGTAAAGACAAAGCAGCCCGTTGTGTTTGGAAGTGGTGGTGTGGGGCACACACAAAGTGGGGATTCCTGCCCTGTCCTATGTTGCGTACGTGGTGCCTTTGTCATCTTCAAAGCATTTTCCAGCCATGAACTAAGAGCACACACATTAGCTGAGAGCACACACCCCTCCCTGAGCAGCTGATGCCGGGCACATCCCAGGAAAAACTGCCAGAATGTGACACACCACTTTTGATGAAAATAAAATGATGCCATATTTCATCAGCTCTATTAAAAGTGCTTAAGTAATTGAACTAATGAAACTTTAAAAAGCCTTTAAGAGACGAATGTGGTACACACCTTTATTCCCACTCTTTCCCCCCTGCTCCCCTTATTTTCCCTGTTGAACATCTTTTGTTGACTTTTTGGGATCTGTTTGTTTTTCAGTGTGTGGTTTTGCTGAGTTTTTTGTGTGTTATGGTAGTTGATTTCTCTGCTTTGCAGCACTGGTACTGTTACAGTTTCTGCAGCAAAGGAAAGTGTCATCTGCAAAACAGCATGAGTATGATGGGACTACCTCATCTTTCATACCAGTTTTTGCAAACATTGGGTCTTATTTCCATTGTATTCATTGGCCTGTGCTGTGCGTGCTTGCCTTGCCTCTGGACTGTGTTTACCTCTCGCAGCTTCAACATGATTTCTCATCTTCATGTGGTCCATCACACATCTCCACCATCCTTCCAGCAGTGATACCCGACATCTGTTCCCTCTGAACCACGTTGGCTTAATTCTTCTCCCACCACCCCTGTAGCCAGCTTGGGTATTTATCTCTCCTTTCCCTTTAACTTTCCCTCGAGCAGGACAGTCCAGATGAGGTGGGATGTGATGACATGCTCTGCACAGGACAGAAATCCTGTCCAGGGCCATGTGCTCAGCTCCCTCACCCTGCCTTTTGGGAAAAAGGGAACAGTGGCCCCTGAGTCATCATACCTGGTGGACTTTTTTGAGTGGCTTCAGTGTAGTGACAGGCCACTGATGGAGCTTTCTGCTCCAGACACTCCCCAATCTGCAGACACACAGGACTGTCTGTGGCCAGCCACAGCCAAGACACTAGTTTGTGACCCCTGATGTCCAGCCCATTTCTGAGGGCTTTTTTTCCCGACTAAATTTATGCATTTTGGGTGCAGCTTACTTTTCTTGCATTTTTTTGCTTTTTGCAGGGGAGGCAGATGAAGAAGCCTTTGCCGAGGAGTGCAGACGGAGAGGACAACATGCGCTGCCTTCCCAGCCGACCAACCTTCGCCTGCTGAAGCCTCACAAGTCTGCCAGCTCCCCCCGCCTTGCCTGCCATTACAGTAGTGATGAGGTGGAAGAACAAGATAGAAGCCGGGTTACGAGCAGCTTCGAGGCCCCTTTTTATTTATCAGGTGTGCACAAGCATGTTGATGAGAAATGTGCAGAGGAGGACCCATCACATTGTCAAAAGCCAAACCCAAAAAGCCAAGCAAGAAGTTGGTGCTGTGTGTTGACTTAATGTTAGTTCCCAGGTAGATAATAAACAGCAGCTTCTTGGCCTTCATCCTGCTTTAGTTCTGATCTTCCATTTAGCCTAGATTCACTAATGCCCTGGGATATTTAAGGATCCAGGGCAAATACTGTTGTGCTGCTGAAGTGCCTCTGCTCTTTGTTGTTAAAAGTGAAGGCATTTTAGAGGTTAACTCATCACAATACTTTGCACATTCATTTACTTAAATTGTGCTTGGCTTCCTTGTCCAAGGAGAAGTTCAGCAAGTTGATACTATTTCTGGAAGCTGCAATTTTAGGCAACTATATCCTAATAGAGGAGGCTGAGACCGTTCAGGCAAATGTGGCAATGTGGCAATTGTTCGGGTTATTTTGGAAATAATTAGTCCTTTGGTATATTTCCAGTCTGTAATTTTTTGGCAATGTAGTCCAGAGGCTATCTTGGACAACAAAGTCCTCATAACTACTTGATTTAATTGAAACCTGTGGACAAAGATCGTCCAGGACTGCGAGGACAGGTTTTTCTGATACACGAAAGATGCCTTTCTACTTGGATGCCTAAACCGAGGACTCTTCTAAGTAGTGTGAAATCAGATGAAGTGCCGGCACGTGTGAGCCCATGAGGCTTCTCAGGGTAAACACAGCACATGAAAGATATGCACTGTACCCCAAAACAGGTGCTCATGTACTCCCAGTGCTGTACCAACTTCCACCGTGTTTATGAGCCTTTAAACCTAACACTGTCTTTTATATGGAAGACCTAAAGATATTTTGAGGGAAAACAGATTGAAAAAATAGAATAATTTAGATTGACATCTTTCTGATCAGTTGCTGGAAGCTTTGTGTCTTTAAAGGTGACAAAGTTGATCTTTTCTTTAAAAAAAAAAAGAAAAAAGTTACAGAGGCCTGAATGTAACCTTTGGGCTGATGTCCTGAAGCCTCCCATGCAAGGGCTACAGGTTTGGTCTCCTGTGTCTCTCCTCATGCTACCTTTGGAGCATGAGGATCTCTGCAATCACAATATTTTGCAATGGATTCCAAGGAGCAGCTGAGTTTGACACACACTGTGCAATTTTTAAGATTGCTTAGGACTTTTTGCTGTGAATTTATTTATGCTCCAAGACGCACAAATTTGTAATTAAAATTAATTTCCAGAAGTATTAGTGCAATCACAAAATGCTCTCTTCTACCAGTAGATTGTGAGTTGCCAAAAAAGACTCAGGGTGAAAACTTGATTGCAGTAAGACTAAGATTTTACTGTTGCTTTAAATATTTTGCCTACTGTTCCTCTGATGGACAGGGCTGCTGAAGGACTGGTCGAGTCAGTCAAAAACCTACGTGAGTGTCTTAATCCCTCCCTGGGAAGTTTGTGCACGAGCCCTGGCCAGTAATGCCATTCCCCTTCATGGGTGTTCACCTCTGCTGACTGCCTTGCCCAGCAAGCAGCTTCACCAGCACAGCTCTGTAATTACAGAGACCACTTTACTCGCTTGGCTTCTCATCGATCACTGCCGTGCTTACACGGGCCGGCGTTGGGAGAGAATAGCATCATGTCTGCCTTGCTCCAAAGCCCTCTCAATTCACTGGGAAATAGTTAAGTTCAATGGCCTCAAACCAGGTGCAGTTCCACCTTGAATCAGACATTTATGCCACCACCAGCGTGGGGCCCTTGGCAGTGGGACCACACAGCTGTTTTAGATGTTTTCCCAGTTGGAGCATCTCAAGCAAACCGTCAGTCATTAATGATTCACCTGCAGTGAGGTGGTTTTCTTTTCCCAGCTTTAAGAATGGGAATGTTTGAATTTTGATTTGTAAGTCTGTAGGAAATTTAAATGAAGGAGAGGGGGGATAGGTTCCGTCTTGACTATGTGCCTCTGGAAGTGGCATCTCTCTAGTGCCCAAGAGGAAAGGCTGGCCAACTCCTTTAGACTGGCAATATCCAGAGGTGAGATGAATCCTCTCCTTAGTTGGGATTGCCAATCATCACAGTGGGCATTTAACAAAAAAATGACAGTCCAATTTAATTCTCCATCTACCATGGACACTTTGTGTTGTAGTGGAAATTGCTCTGGAAACTGTTCCTGGTTTCATAATGGCCTTTTAGAATAAAACTTCACCTCTTGTGCTCTGAAGTTGCTGCATATCTCAAACAGTTCTCTAGCTCCAAAGAAGGAATTTTTGAAGTAAGAATTCAGATACTGCAAGTGATGTGCTCCCTGATAGTGTGATACATGACTGACTGGTGGGATCCGAGCTGTGTCAAAGTGGTGTTAATGGCAGCAGAGACCTGGGGATGGCAGCTGTTAATGCCAGAGGTAGTGGTAACTACCCCTTAAAAACTTCTGCTTTGGATTTGAGAGTTTTGACCTTTATCCAGCAAGAACGATTGAAATGTTTAATTGTTAAAATAGTGAAAAATATTATATAAATTTCATTATTTGGAAGATAATATTGCAAGGTTTGCTCTTCCTTTTCAAAGAAATAGCTTGCATTAACCTACAACTTACAACATTAATAATTCATTTTTTGCTGCATTTTCATCTGCTGGCATTTGTGAAGAGGAAACCACTCTAAAAGAACTAGCTTAACGAATCTTGATCCTTTCCTGGCATTTATTCCTCTGCTGGAAAGTTGAGCTGTTTGTAGGTTTGTTTTTTTTTTTTTTTTGTCTTTAGTTTTGTCTTTAATTCAGTCTCTGTTCTTTTTACCAACATGTGGTTTCCTGAACTACACTTTACTAACTAGTAACAGTGATGTGCTTTGTTACCCAAACTAATTACTTTATAATTCCATCACAAACTTTGTTTTGGGCATGTAATGGAAAGAGAAAGGAAAGCAAAGCCACTGTTTTTTGTGGAAATCTAATACATGAGGAAGGCTGGAGGTGTGGAGATGGAGTTCCCCCCCCTCCTTTGCTCCTCATCCCCTGGCTGTAACTGTGCAAGTGGGATGGGGTAAGAACTGTACCCTTCTGGGGCAGGGGCTGGGAAGGTTGGCTGGTGGATTTGGAGACTGGCTGGTTGCTCCCAGGCTTAGCCCAGAGCTGCCTTCACGCATGGTGTTTTGGCTGCTGGTGTGAAATCATCCTGTTACCCATCAGAGACAGCTAGGTTGTGTGTGGAAGGGCTTCCATGGCTGCATAGCCTTGCAAGCTTTTGCTTGCCATTGGGAGTAAAACCTTGGAAATCTATTCAATGCTGGTGTGACCCTAATCAATAGCAGGCAAACAGTTGTGTCTGGCTTGGTATATTCTTGTGGAAATTCTAGGCAGAATTGGTAATGAAACCAGCATGGTGAGCAAGCATGAAGGAAGGCCCCTGCAAGTTGCTAAAGCTTTTCAGTCCCCTAAAACATCAAAGTTGGGATTACATCACCGGGTTGGCCAGTGAAACTGGAGCACTCACCCTTTGGATTGAACAGTGTGGATAATTAAATAGTGGAACAGCATACCTAGACAGGGTGGGATGTTTTGTCACCCCAGGTCTTGACTAAAGCCTCCCTCTCCACGATATTCCATGGCACAGGCAGGAGCTGTGGATGAGGAGAGGGAATTAGTAGGTCAGGTTGTGCTGTGTGCTGGGCAGCGGCTCAGGCTGAAAGGAGGGCATGTGAAAGTGTAAAGTTGTAATTGCAAATGGAGTCATGCATGAAATTATACTGAGGCTGTGATCTGGGGCAAATTTTTACAATGGCATATGTGAGTGTGGTCAGTCAAATTAACAGAGGGTGGCTGCAACTCAGAAGTAAGCCAGCTGCCTTTGAAATAGCAGTTTATTGTTTTGACTAGAGAGACATTTCTAAGAGCAGAAAATTAGAAAGAGTACTACAGAACCCAGCTTGAAAGTCCCTCACTGCCCTTTTAAAGCTGAGTGGGTGTTGGGGCCATGGCTGCTTCCATGCTTTGAAGGAGGGCTTAGCAATCTCAGCAAAAAGTTGGTAGATCTTGGATAACATTTTCTCTGAGCCTTGAGCAGAAAGTGTGAATCCCTCCCACCTCCAACCTCAATGTTTTACTCTGAAAGTAGGAGGCTTCTCCAAGTCTTCATCTTAGCAGATTTTTATAAAAATCATGGCCTTTATTGCTCATTGATGTGGGTCAAGCAGCAGCAATGTCATGTGTTAATTGTCAGTTGTGACTGAACACCTTGTTTCCTTCTGCTGACTCCTATGCTCCTCTGTGCTGGCAGAAGGAAGGTGGAGCAGACCTGTGGCCGCTCTCTGCATCCTGGTAGAGCAGGCAGATGTCAGGCAGGACAGGAAAAAGTAGGATACCAGGAATGTGTTGGGTAGGAGTGTCTTCCCCGGGACACCTGTGCCTTTGGATCAGCCGCCCAATGTGCACACCTCCCTTGCAGTTGCCACCCAAGAATGTGACGAGTTTCACAGTCAGTGACTGCACAAACTCGTGACTTTGGGAGGTGCAGACGGCAGGGAAGTAGAAAGCCAGAAGGAAAGTCAGTCTGGGACATGGCAGAGAAGCTTCCCAGTTTGTTTGGGTCCTTACTGAGTGATGGTTGAAGGAGTTGCACCTAAGTGTTTTTGGAAGTTGTTTTCAGCCTTCAGCAGCTTTATGAAAGCTGGAGTAGCTTCTGTGCTCCTTATGGCTCTTCCAGAAGTAGAAGAGAAGGGGATGAAATGGAAAGAGTGGGTTAGCTGATGTCGTTTGTTTTAGCCAAGAATTATCCATGTAGTAAAGCAGGTGTAATTCCAAATGGTGTGGATTCTTGCTTCACCCATCTCTGCTCCTGGCAGCTGACAAAAGCAAGAAATACCAAATCGGGGAGATTTCTATCTGCATTTGAGTGAATCTTTTTTCCAAACGTCACAGCTTGGGGAAGCTCTCAGCAACCTGTTCTCCCTCTGCCCCGTGAGGCATTTCTAGAGTTTGAGTGGCTAAAGATTGCTGCTAAGGGTGGAAATTTGAACATCCCTTCTCCAAGGCCAGCACTGTCTGGCTGAGGCCAGTTCAGCCTGGCACTTACTATGGGAAGTTTCTGTGGACACTTTGGGATGCTGGCGACTCGCTAGGACACAGGCTCACTGCAGAGTGATCAGTCATGGGGCTGCTGCTTTCTAATTCAGATTCTGTTGTCTCATGACTTTGGGGCTAGTCTTGTAACCAAGGCAGCTAAATATGCTTTTAAGTAGTGCTGGTTGAAGTATTTGAGTGAAATACGCACTGAAGGGTTACATCTTTAGTGTGCAATTCTTATTTATGTTAGGAGCTGCTTCACTTGCTTGGATCAGGTTTTTGGCTGTTATCACCCAGCATAGCATCGCTGAAGCAACAGACTAGCAAAGTTTGACCTATCCTTTCTTCTTAGGCAGGGGTAGAAAAGGAAATGGCAGACAGTGAAATTATTTATCACAGCAGGCTCAAAACAGAAAAGACCTGGCAGTTTTCTCTTGAGGAATACTCTGTGTTTGTGTGTTATCTCCTACTTTGGGCAATCTCTTTCTGTGTGTCACTGATAACGCTTGAAAGATTTCCACTTTTCAGCCTTTCATTCCAGAGGCTGGTAGGAGACCATGTTGTCAAATGCCTAAATATCTTCATACCACAGTATTTTAACATTTGAGTTGTTTCATTTATAAGACAATGAATTATGTGGCATTCACTTGAAGTCATAATTTACATTGACTCAGTATTTTTAAGGAACAGTTGCTAGAATTGCTTTCAAAATCTCAAGCATTTGAAGAAAATGGACTATTGCAAAAAAAAATATTATATAAAATAGCACAGTAAAATGCAATCATGCCTGGATGTGGAAACCTTTTAGAAATACTGACACTGTTTTGAGAATGAAAAATTAAAAAAAATTATGAAGTTAATACCCGCTAGAGTTTAATGATCCTTTCCCAAATATCTGTGTTATTCTTTCATAGTTATTACATGAACTAGTTCTGATCAGCTGATATGATGCTGTTTTTCCCTCCAGTAAAGGGAGGAATTCTTTGAATAACACCCCCCAGATGACTGATTCTCTGGACTCAGCATGTCTCTTCTGCCTCCATTGACCTCGGTGGGAAAGCAGGGAGATGCTTGAGCCCTTCAGGGATGGGTGCCTTACTCAGTGAATTGAATGCAAAGGGATCCTATTTTTGGTGATGTATAGGTGACCTGGAAGGAAACTTCCTGGATGGAGTTCTCAGTGAGGAGATGTTCATGCAGTGACTCCAGGGACAGGAGTATAGCTCAGGGGGTCACAGAGTGCAGGGAAAACCCAGCGTCATCTGCAATTCTGCTAAGCACTGCCAGTTTCTCTCTTCCTTAAACAGGAAAACTGGTTTCCACTCTAACTTTGTGCAGGCTGATCGCTCATGGTGGAGTTTCTAAATAAATATCCTGCCTCTTGACTCAGATGATTGCAAAAGATGAAGTCATGCTGTGGATACAGCACAGGAGCTAGAGTGATAACCTAGAACAGTTTCCCTTTGCTACAAGGGAGTGTATTTCCTCTAAGCTTTTGATAAAGTCTCAAATGGTTTTAGCTGAAAGACCTACCTTGTGGTTCTCCCCAAGTAAACTGAAGAACTTCAGCTCTGCTGTGGGCACATCTCTAACTGTGTTTGGGAGGAGCTCTAATGAGGAGCAAACTGCAGCCACAGTGTGGCTTTGTACTCCCCCGGCCTCCCATCGCTTCCTTTTCCATCTTAATTTTGCTATTGATACTAAATTGGTGGAGAACCAGGTGCACTGGTGAAACTGCTTCCTTGGGGCAATCCCTGCCTGCCTGCTGACAGAACAGGGGAAAAAAAGAGATTTCCATACAGGCAGAGCTGTGCCTTTCCAGGGCCATTCCTCTGACTCCCAGCCCTGCCTCTCAGCTGCATTGCAGGGGCTGCTCTGCTCTGTGCTGGCCCCGGTCACTGGACTGTGCTGATTCCCAGTGACAGAGCACCACTGAGCTAAAAGATCCCTCCAGCTGTCTCAAAACATCACAGAATGATTGTCTGAGGGAAATGTTTACTGGCTCTCAGTTTAGATTTATGAGTGCACCTGGGTAGATGTGGTGGTTCACACAGTTCACTGCCCTTGCAAGTCTGCCAGCAAGTTGGATTTTACTGCAAGTTTGGATGGAAAGGAGTGATGCAGAGCAAGAACTGTTTTTCACACATCTCTGTGGGGGTAATAAACCATTGGAATGATGATCACATGGCTGGAAGCTTGTGCCTACTGAACCTGTAGCAAATAATTGTTGCTTGAACTCAATGCTTTCATGCACCATTGGGGCTGCAGCCGAATATAACCTGTGGTGCATAGTTAAGCATGAGCAGGCTGATGACCAGCATATAAAATATATATTGGTAAACACTGAGCACCTTTTTATTTACTCAGGATTCTTGGCATTCCCTAGTCTTAAAATGGAAATGCAAATATCGTGGTAACTCAGACTACTGTGAGCAGGAAATGCCAGTACTTAAATTGCTCCTGCTGTATAAGTCTTATTTATTGCTTCCATTTTGAAAATTATTCTGGTTTTGCATGTGCTCTAATTTTGAAGCTTTTCCTGAATGGCTTTGAAGTATTTTGAAAGTTCTCCAGATCTTTTCAAACTTCAAAGATTGGTAGTATTTTCTTTCTATGTAAGGGATGTAGTAGAACGGGGGATATAGTGGAAATGGCAATTTAAAAAAAAACCAAACAACACATTAGGAAGCCAGACCTTTTCTTTAATATTCTTTAAACCATTCAGAGAACATATGCTTTTGCTAGAGAGAAAAGTCCATGAATGCTGTGAAAAGTGTTTTACAAGCCATGTTTCCTCAGGATACAAAGAAGGCAGCAAGAGGAGGAAGCAGAAGCAGAGAGAGGAACTGAAGAAGAAGAAGTCAACCAAAGGGAGTTACTAAAATGGACTTCTCTGCTATGCCAATACCTTTATAATAATGACAACTTCATGTTACCTTTGAGCACAACTCTTTTGTGTATATTTTTTGATTGTTCACACTGCTACCAAGGAAGTGACTCATGTTTAAAACTGTACTAAAATTGCACTATGTTATTCCTTTTAGTTTCACGGAGTGGCTTTCTTGCCCGTTCAGGTTAGGGAATTCGGACGAGGCTGGTCATGGTTAGAAGTGTGTTACGATTGAAGATTGGAAAGCGTTACAGAATTTCTTACCTCTTCCTTCCCTGGGACTAAAACGACTCTAGTCTAGTGTTTGTTATTTGTCTTGTAGGATAAAAAAGGCAAATGCCTGTTTGTTTGGTCACTGGCATCAACATCAGGCCCGTTGAAAGAAGAGTCCTGTTCACTCATGTCATTGGGAATGGGATGGAGCTCTTATAGGGTAATTTATGCAAGATTAATAAGTGACTTTTATGGTTGGCTTTTTTTTCTTTTTTTTTTTGGTTTTCTTTGGGTTTTTTTGTTTGTTTGTTTGTTTTTTTTTCCCTTCTTCCCCCCCCCCCCCCCCCAAGGTGGGCGGTTCTGCCCCTGCTATTAAAATGTTCCCTCATATTAAATTGTATCTTGAAGTTATATCCTCTGATTTTAAGAAGTGTAGGGTAATGATAGTCTCCTGTAAGCACTCCTACTGATTTCTTTAGGCTTAGTTGACTCCTGATGAATTATTTAGTGAAATCATTCCTTATTTTAAAAGTTTATTTCAGAACCTAGAGACAAATGATCCGAGTGCTACTTTAAAACTGCTCTTTGTTTCTGCTGAGTAGCTTTTAGATCACAAACATTTTTTCAGCATCCGTTTTAGATTTTATCAACTTGTTTCTGCAAAGAACTTATACCTTTATGTATGAAAGCATTTTGCATTGGTTTTATTGCAGGATTAATCTTTTTTAGCTTGAAAAGATGTCTTAGAATTAAAAGAAACACATATCTCCTGGCAAGATGACTTCCTTGCTTCCCATACTTGTCTCATGTGCATTACTTGTCTCATGTGCATGACACATTGCTTCTCTTAACCTTTTAGTGTGTACAGAGCCCCTCTGTTGCCTTAAGCATCTACCTGCATGTTTCTTGTCAGTGTGTTGTCTCCTTTTTTTAACCTCCCGGTAGGAGTTAGCAGCTTATGGTTTTGTTTTGTTCCTTTTGTCTTCCTCTTGCCAATATGTTGTTGATGTAACAACCTTAAACCTGGCAATATTGAAAGTCCACAGTTCCTGGAGAAACTCACTCATCCTAATGGTTCAAAGATGTAAGAATGCACATAATGGTGTAAGAGAGGAGCTAAACAGAGAAGCCAAGTCTGCATTCTAGCATGGTTTGATATAACAAATTCTGGTGTCTCTGGTATCTGAATGGTTTAGCTTCAATTACCCAATGTAACCCTCTGCAAGCACATAACCATTTGTGAACTCTGTTAGAGTCTGTAAATTACGGTTAAGATCAAATAAGGACTGAGTACCAGTTTTCTGTCACTTAAGTACCACGTTTTTTTTTTTTTGTGCAGTGTTACTAATATTTAAAAATAAAGAAAATCTACCTTTATACTTTGTCCTCTTGCACTGTACTGTAGACTGGCATCAGTTGTCTGTGGTTCATTTCCATTAAAGTTCAGGCTGTACATGCAGGGGGGAGAGTCCTCATTCACACAACACCCACAAGCATTCCAGGTAATTCCTTTTGTTAAATCCATGAGCAAGTCAATACAGTCCCTGTGTCAAATGGCTGATATTGGAAAATGAGGGTTCTTTCTGGCTGGAAACGTCACTATGAAAAGAGTATACTTGAAGCAGAGCTTGCACATTTGCCATGCAAGGAATATTCATCCTGGATAATGTACAACATTGAACTGTATCCTGGTTAGGTCGCTTTCCATACTCCAGGAGAAATGCCCCGTGTACATATGTTAGTTTGAAGCTGTTACTGGTTATTATTTGCTGGGGACTTGATGCATGCTTTGGAAAAGCAGCAGAGGTGGAGGAGGGCAGATGTGACACAGCACAGGGCTGGTCTCCCCAGGGCTATCCCTGTGCTGTGAGCAGCCTCAAGTAATGGGACAGAGTGGCTCCAGACCAGGAATGTGCCTTGAAGAGTTACAGCAGACAGGGATTTGGTACATAAATATCTCCTTGACTCAATCCCTGTGTTAGGCTTGATGGAGGCGGGTAGAGCATTAATTAGGAGAGCTGCAGGCAGGCTTTAAATTAGTGAGGAAAAGCCTGTCTCAACAAAGGCATCCTTATCCCACTGGAAAGGTGCTGCCATGCTTGCAGGTGGCCTCCTACACCCGGCGCCTTCCACTGGGAGAAACTCCTGGGAAACAGAGTCCCCAGAGGAGGGAACCATGAGCGTCATCTCTCCCATAACTACCTAGAATCTGTCTGAGCTTGCCCAGAAATTAAGAGATGTGGGCTCATGGCCATTGAGCCTAATTCCTTCTTTCTCAGCCTAGTTATGTCTGGATTTTAGCTGGAGAAGAACTGCTTAAGTGTAGCGTGGCTGTAGCACTGTGTTCACGTGGCTATGCTGCTTCCAGGACAGCCTGGACCTGGTGCTGTGTGCTGTAGGAGCAGGCACATGGTTCTGTATCCCAGTGCATCCATCTGCCACAGGCAAAGGCTGCCTGATGATGTGGATACTTAAATATGTGTCAGGGTAGGAAAAAATGCAGGTGGGTGTGAGACACCACAACTGATAACAGATGATGCTGGCCCAAGAGTGGCTGTGAATAAATGTATTGTGAAAGTTGGGAAATGATTCCTGCCCATCCCACAATACTCCTGTGGTCGAGCTGAGAACAGAAACAGAGCTAGTTTAAGTATGGGGCCTGATGTGATTTATAAAATGTATTGCAAAATGATTCTTTATGGAGCAGATACCTGGGCTCCAAGATCCAAAACGTATCCCATAAGAAAATAAATTTGCTAGGGTAGATAACAGTTGAGTAACAGGAAGGATACACTGAAAGGTATTCTGTAAAAAGATACATTGAAAAAACCCCAGTTTTAAGATAGAGGGGACACAATTGCAAACAAACACAATGCTGACAGATGAGTGTTCCTGCTCCTCACTTGGAAGCTGCCACTATGAAAATGGTTTAAATTCAGTTATTTTTCCACACCTTTCAGAGATGTGCATGGTCTGCTCTTTGAAGCAAGATTTGGCAAGGCTTTGATCTGAAATAAATGATCTCAGAGTGTGTAGGTGTCACAATGATAAAAAAATATTTATCAGGTTTTTGCCCAGTCTCTGCTCCGTGCTGGTGCCACCTTCACGAGCAGCTTGCAGACTTGTACATACTGCTCCTGGAGGCAACACAAAGCTCTGTGTTCTTCTGTCAGCTTGGCTGCCTTTACAGAGACTTCCTTTTCCCCCAAATTTCAAACTATCTCATGAGCCTTTGTATATATTTCTTGAAATAACATACTGAGAAATGCTTCTTTTGATGAGTCAAATATCTAGAAAATGTGCAGTAATCATTAGGGAAGCACTGAGCTGCCTGTTTTCCCAGCCACATCTGAAATGTGTGACTCGTACCCACTTCAGGAATGTTCCCAACCATGTGCCACCAAATTGGTGCCTATCAAGTGGTGGGATTAGCCTGTTACTATATCAAATGTCATTGCTTTATTCTACCCGTAAAGAATTCTATTAATTTCCATTTTTTTCCCTTTTGTTTTGTGTGCTAGTTGCACAGGATTCCCTGGATGCACAGGTTAGTCCTTCCTGCACTTCAGATCTTGGTTATCTTTCTTTTGTGCAGTTCTGCTCCTTTATGCCCAAACTGAGCTCACATTTTAGTGCTCTCTCTCCTTTCCTTGCCCAGGGAGCACCTTGCTGTCCTGTAACTCACACAGTGATCGGAGGGTGGGGGTGGTACATTTGCCCTGATTAGCTGTATTTAATTCTTTTCTTTCCAAGTGGGAAGCTGGTCTTAAGAGACTTTTTATCAGTCTTTGCAACAGTTTTCTCATTGCTACCTGTTGCACTGAAAACTCTAGGCAAGGCAATTTTCCTCCCCATTGATGAGAATTAAAAGAGGGCACTTATAGCCACATACAGATCTCAGTAAATGTTCATATTTGGAACCACGATCGATTCACCTGCCCTGTGTCAGCACACTTTGTCTCTTCACAAACTCTTCTAGCCAAAAAGGATTAGGTGGGGTGTTAGGAAGTGTCAGATTTGTTAAGTACCATGTCGGTGGCCTCTTAGCCACCAGCTGTTAACTCCTGACAGCGGGAGAAGCACTTACAAAGTGGCTGAGCTGATCTGAGATGACATTTCCAAGCACGGGGTAGGTTACCTCGCTGCTCTCATCATGACGAGACTGACCATGTCATTTGGCATATCTTGAACTACAGTCTCAAGTACCCCAGACTTTCCTCCTGCCTCTTTGTCACTGCAAAACCAGACCAAGAAGTAAGAAGTGAGTGTGAGAGGGAGACTAAAACACTTACGCTAATAATGAGTCTGAATGCTTTGATTTCAGGGAAACGCCTCAATGTCTGCCTGGAAGCGATCACGGATTTTCTAAGATGTCTTCAAGGAGGGAATGGGACCTCACTGCGCTGGCTGGATGTCTAATTGCATCTCTTCAGTGTCTGTTTCCATTGGCACACACATGCACCTTTCTACTGAAACAGCAGATGTCATTTTTTCCATCCCTTGTTTGGGAAGTGCTCATCCTTTGGTCAATGCAGAGCAGTTTGCTTGTTCTCTAGGCTGCTGGTGGTTGAAATTTAATGAAGTCTCATGTGGCAGGTGTTATTTTTACATTATTTCAATGTTACAGATTGCAGCTGGGAAAATTTCTTCTAACTTAAGAAACAAACCTTACTTCCAGGCTTTTAAGATGAAAGATGAGATGGCAAAATCACGGATCACACCAAAGCTTTTATGCACATAAACCCCTCAAATGTCATAGGGTTAAACCTATAAAATATGTGTTTCTGCTTGATTTTTTGAGTCCAGGTGTGTCGCATTTTTGGATGGTTTAGTGTGTTAAGCTGGGCAGTGCTATTGCATGTTGCTACGTCAGACCAGGAGATGGTTTGCAGCCTCTTTAACAGATTGCACGCTCAGAGCCAAGGAAGGGAAGGAGCACTAAACAAACACTTCCCACGGTACCTGGAAGGGACATTCACCACAGGTGGTTGACTTGATCTTAGCAGCAGACACAAGCTGCAACCTGCCATACTGGTAGAGCTGTGACAACATGGGTTTCACCGCTGCGGGATCCGAGGGGAGGAGGTGCCCGCACTGGAGCCTTCCCTGGGCTGTGAGTCACGCTTTGTACCCATGAAAAGGATTTGTCAGCTGCCTGGCCCACTGTCCTGTCTTTGATAGTGACTAATGGTGGCTGCCTAGGGGAAAGCACACGAACAGGCTAAGCGTGTTACACCGAACCAAAGTGTTTCCCCAGCTGTGGCACTTTGCGGGCCAGAAGCTCCTGGATCCAGAAATGGCCTTTTCGTTACCCAGGATTTTTTTCCCATTGACTTGTTAACCTAGAAAGCTGCTCAATACCCATTGTCCTATGACAAGGCATCCCTCATGTGACTCCACTGGGTAATGAGATAGGCGCTGTGTTTTAAAACTCCCTCCTACACCTTTCTTTGGTTTCCTCCCCTCTTCCATCCCAGCATTGGAAGAGACACTGCCCAGCACGTCCTCACTCACCTTTTCCATGGCACTGATGATTTTGCACACCTCACTCATGCCAGTTTGGTTAACTCTTTTACGGCTCAAGAGGTTCAGCACATTGAGTCGTTCCTCGCAGAAAAGCCTTTCCTACCTTTGGTCACGCTCTCAGATTGGGAAAGATGGTTAAACAGTGGCTCAGCTCCATAAATTGTGCTGACCACCTGGACAAGCATGAGAAGCATGTTATCAGCTTGCTAATACTCCACTGACAGGAAGAGAAGCAGGCCATGCACAGCCTGGGACTCAGGAAGGGCAGACCTGGGGCCTGACTCTGCTGCCCTCTGTCTCACCAGGCTCTCACAGGCTCTGGGGTGCGAACACATGAGCTCATGGCAGTGATAGTATCTCCAGAGCGTGGTCCCACACACCTTCCCTCCCCCTCAGCCGAAATCATGTCATGGGACATTCCTTGCCAGCATTTGGGATGTGCTCCTCCTGACTCAGGCTCAGCTCCTAACGCCACCCATTGCTCCTCCAAGCATTCTCTGTCTGTGCCCCTGCTTGGCTGGCAGCACCCGGGCTGGGAGTGTGTGGCCACTGCCTGCTCCCACAGAAAGCTGGCACTGGCTGAAGGGTCCCTGCAAGCCAGGGAGATGGGTCCAGTAACCTTGGGAAGGCACCGTGCTGCTGGTGTGACACATCCCTGCAGGCAGTGCCAGGAGATGGGGGTGGTGTCACTCCACGTGTCCCTGATTTCTGCAGCCCTGCCCGTGGCAGTGCAACAGCTTTTCCACTGCCAACCCCTTCTTGTTCTATATGCAGAAGATATTTCCCACCTGTAGCAATCTGGGCTGTGACTTTCCCTATTCCCCTCAGCATCTTTTGTGCAGGGACAGCTGCATGCAAGTGTTCACTTACTGGGTTTTTGGGTCATCCACGTCATTTGGGAAATCTTACATGTCTGGGGAAATAGTTATGAGGAAACGTCAGTGATGGGAGGATCCAGAGAGATGGGAGGGTGCAGGACAGCAAATAGTGATTCCTTAAGTGCAAAGGCAAAACCAGCTCATTGATCTGAGCCCCCCAAAGGTCGTGTCAGGACCTGTCAAAGCTCAGAGCGTGTCTGGCTCTGCAGTTCTGGGTCAGATCCAGCTCCACTGTAAATGCGATTTTGCTCAATATGTTTTTGCCCTGAGTGCAGACACAGACTCGGGTGATGGGTAACCCCTGCCTGCTGTGCCTCTCCTCCAGCAGACAGCCCTGCTGGGGTGTACAGGGAGGAGGTGTTTGGGTGCACCTGAGCACCTTTTTTTTTCTCAGCAGGATTCAGGTTTGGTGGTGGCATTTTCTTTAATCAACAAAATTACTTCCCTTGGAACCACAGATTTTTCTATCATGATTTCTTAGGAAAATATTATTCAGCTCATGTAATGCAAGTCTGAGGTTGCATTATGAGCTGGATGTGATAGAACATGATGGTAGTGAGTCACCTCTTATCATGTTTTATTGTGATGTGTCAGCTGAGAAAGCTAGAGAGCTATAGGTGTTTCCACCAGCCCAATTATGAAACAACCGCTGGTTTGTGCGAGATTAGTAAGTTTTTCCTAGGTTAAGTTAGCAGATAGGTTTAGGTCTGTCATTTAACAAGGTGTTTTTTTAAGTTGCTAACAATGAGCTGCCTCAGAATGTATTTTCCACCCAGAAAAGTCATTGGTCTCTTACTAGCAAGGGTTAAACTTGCTCAGAAACTCCAGTCATCAGGATGAGACTGTCTCTGTTGGCAGAGGGGAAAGGTTCTGAGACGGCCTTTATTTTAGGACTACCTTTTGCTGGCATTGACTAGAGGTGGGTGATGATGCCACCACCTGTTGCTGCCGAGAACTGAGACTGTGAAGGCATGATTTGGAAAGCCAGGAGGTTACAGACCAGATCAGACAGACCAGGCCTTGTTCTTCTCAGATTAATCCAGACAGTGACAGCCGCCTGCACACAGGCAGAAGTTTTCAAGGTAGGCTTTGTATTTCTGTCCCTGCTGGCTGCGTTGCTGGTGGTCATTCAAAGGACAAAGGACATTCCTTCAGGACATTGCAGAAGCCTGAGTATGAAATCATGCCTGTGGCATGTGGATGATGGAAGTGGTGGAAACCAATGGGCCTTGGTCCTTCTCCACTTCTGGTCTGGTGAGACCTTCAGCCAGGTTCTTTGCTTCCTGCTGAAATGCCCATGGATTTGCCAAGGCTGCACAAGCCTCTCAGCTGGGCAGTCTGGAAGTATCAGGTGGTGGTGGAAAAGGTTTTTTTTGTAGAAGTTTAGGTACATGTTGAGAATAAGGATGTGTATGACCAGCACTTCTTGTTGTGCTATTTATTTTGACTACTAGTGGACTCAGTGGAGGGGATCTGTAGTTTCCAGCCCCTCACACAGGGGACAGATTTGCAGTGAGCAGAGGTGTATCCTCTCCCTCAGCCCTGTGCCTTCTCCTGACCACAGCCCTTCTGCAGTCCCCATCCTTCTAGCCCTGCATCTTTCTGCAGCAGAAGAAGTCAATTCAGTGAAATGCTCTGGGTCTTTTGCTGTGTCAATAAACAGAGGCCAGGGCAGGACCTTTCCCTTCATTTTTGTGCAATGGCTTGAACTGCCCTTCTCAAAGTGCTGGTCTCACACCATTAACTCCTTGCAGCCCTGGTTTGAGGAGAAGGTTTCCTAGTGGGGTCATAAATGCTTCAGAGGAGACATCCAGGGAGGGAAGCTGAATAATGGAAATGTTAACAGACCTTTAATTACACACCCAATAGATCATTACTTAGTTTCTTTGCTTTTGTCTCCTGTTTCTATAGTTTTTTTTCCTCCTGATCAATAGCATTCATCCTACTCAGTGAGCAATCTTGATACTGTTTTTATGGCGTGAAAATTACTGTTGCTTTGACTGGCTCCTATTACCAGGTGACACTGCTTGGCAGAAAACAATGAATCTTCCTATTATTTGGAAAATAAATGTGATTTATGGGAGCAGCAATTGATAGTGGTCTTTGTTTTGCCATCAGCATGCTTGCTTTCCTGAAATAAGCCTTTTACCTTTGGAGCATGAAGGCTGTTTGTCTAGTGCTGCAGAGCAATTTATTATATGTTCTTTTAACCTCAGCTTTCATTAAGAATTTTTTTAAAAGATGACGATAAGGAAAGCATCTGTTGGCGTTTTAAGGGTTTGGTGGCTGTGCAGGAAGCAGTGGTGTAGGTGTGAAGTTAAGCAGGCTGGTAGGGAAGGACGTGTTGTGGGTGCTGGAGATGGTGGAAGGAGGAGGAGAAAGGGTAAAGCTGACCTGAGCACCTGCTCTTGCTTCCCTTCACTCATGGCAGAGATGATGGTCACCACTGAGGATTTACTATTAAAATCCCACAATATTGGTAACAAAAAATGGACCCGTGCAACTGCAGGGAAGCAGAACCTCTTCCTCTGAGAGCTGTGCAAGACATTACCCAGAGTTGTCTGGGGAGGCCCTTGAGGCTGTTCCTGTTTTTCTTTCATTCTTGCTCTTTTGCAGCAACCTCTGCTGCCAACTGCTTGGCCTTGGCTGTCCTGGGCCAGCTCTCCCCCAGCCAGAACAGAAGTGGGCCCTCTCCCACTAATGCCCACGCTGAAAATGTCTTGTCCTTCTTGAAGAACAAATAAAGGTCTCACCCTTTTGGGAACACTTTTTTTTTTGCCTTTCTTAGGGCAAAGGAACTAAGAAATCCCCTGCCTTGCTTTGGAATTTTTTTTTAAATTAAAAATAGACATGGTGTGGTGGGTTGACCCTGGCTGGATGCCAGGCACCCACAAAAGCCACTCTATCAATTCTCTCCGCAGCTGGACAGGAGAGAGAAAATATAAGGAAGGGTTCATGAGTTGAGATAAGGACAGGGAGGGATCACACACAGATTAACAGCCAGGCAAAACAGGCTTAACTTGAGGATGTTAATTGAATTTACCAACCAGAATCAGAGCAGGATAATGAGAAGTAAAACAAATCTTAAAAACGCCCATCCCCCTTCCTACCTTAACCCACCCCTCCACCCCCTCTCCTTCTTCCTGGGCTCTCTCTTCCCCTGCCAGCTCTCGGGAGATGAGGAATGGGGGTTACAGTCACTTCATCCACATTGTTTCTGCTGCTGCTCAGGGAGAGGGGTCCTTCCCCTGCTCCAGCGTGGGGTCCCTCTTCACTGGGAGGCAGTTTTCCATGAACTGCTCCAATGTGGGTCACTCTTCCATGGGGTCTGTCCTTCAGGCACAGCCTTCCACCAGTGTGGGTCCCCCACAAGGTCACAAGTCCTACCAGGAAACCTCTCCAGCATGGGCTCTTCTCTGCACAGGTCTGCAGGTCTGTGCCATGAGCCTGCTCCAGCACAGGCTTTCCATGGGTTCACAGCCTTCTTTCCAGGCATGGGGATCTTCTCCTGGATCTCTGCACCCCTATGGATCTCCATAGGCTGCAGGGGCACAGCTGCCTCACCATGGCTGCAGAGGAGCCTCAGCTTCAGCACCTGGAGCACCTCCTGCCCCTCCTTCTCCACTGACCTTNAGATCATTACTTAGTTTCTTTGCTTTTGTCTCCTGTTTCTATAGTTTTTTTTCCTCCAGATCAATAGCATTCATCCTACTCAGTGAGCAATCTTGATACTGTTTTTATGGCGTGAAAATTACTGTTGCTTTGACTGGCTCCTATTACCAGGTGACACTGCTTGGCAGAAAACAATGAATCTTCCTATTATTTGGAAAATAAATGTGATTTATGGGAGCAGCAATTGATAGTGGTCTTTGTTTTGCCATCAGCATGCTTGCTTTCCTGAAATAAGCCTTTTACCTTTGGAGCATGAAGGCTGTTTGTCTAGTGCTGCAGAGCAATTTATTATATATTTTTTTAACCTCAGCTTTCATTAAGAATTTTTTAAAAAGATGACGATAAGGAAAGCATCTGTTGGCGTTTTAAGGGTTTGGTGGCTGTGCAGGAAGCAGTGGTGTAGGTGTGAAGTTAAGCAGGCTGGCAGGGAAGGACGTGTTGTGGGTGCTGGAGATGGTGGAAGGAGGAGGAGAAAGGGTAAAGCTGACCTGAGCACCTGCTCTTGCTTCCCTTCACTCATGGCAGAGATGATGGTCACCACTGAGGATTTACTATTAAAATCCCACAATATTGGTAACAAAAAATGGACCAGTGTAACTGCAGGGAAGCAGAACCTCTTCCCCTGAGAGCTGTGCAAGACATTACCCAGAGTTGTCTGGGGAGGCCCTTGAGGCTGTTCCTGTTTTTCTTTCATTCTTGCTCTTTTGCAGCAACCTCTGCTGCCAACTGCTTGGCCTTAGGTGTCCTGGGCCAGCTCTCCCCCAGCCAGAACAGAAGTGGGCCCTCTCCCACTAATGCCCACGCTGAAAATGTCTTGTCCTTCTTGAAGAACAAATAAAGGTCTCACCCTTTTGGGAACACTTTTTTTTTTGCCTTTCTTAGGGCAAAGGAACTAAGAAATCCCCTGCCTTGCTTTGGAATTTTTTTTTAAATTAAAAATAGACATGGTGTGGTGGGTTGACCCTGGCTGGATGCCAGGCACCCACAAAAGCCACTCTATCAATTCTCTCCGCAGCTGGACAGGAGAGAGAAAATATAAGGAAGGGTTCATGAGTTGAGATAAGGACAGGGAGGGATCACACACAGATTAACAGCCAGGCAAAACAGGCTTAACTTGAGGATGTTAATTGAATTTACCAACCAGAATCAGAGCAGGATAATGAGAAGTAAAACAAATCTTAAAAACGCCCATCCCCCTTCCTACCTTAACCCACCCCTCCACCCCCTCTCCTTCTTCCTGGGCTCTCTCTTCCCCTGCCAGCTCTCGGGAGATGAGGAATGGGGGTTACAGTCACTTCATCCACATTGTTTCTGCTGCTGCTCAGGGAGAGGGGTCCTTCCCCTGCTCCAGCGTGGGGTCCCTCTTCACTGGGAGGCAGTTTTCCATGAACTGCTCCAATGTGGGTCACTCTTCCATGGGGTCTGTCCTTCAGGCACAGCCTTCCACCAGTGTGGGTCCCCCACAAGGTCACAAGTCCTACCAGGAAACCTCTCCAGCATGGGCNCTGCAGTCCCCATCCTTTTAGCCCTGCATCTTTCTGCAGCAGAAGAAGTCAATTCAGTGAAATGCTCTGGGTCTTTTGCTGTGTCAATAAACAGAGGCCAGGGCAGGACCTTTCCCTTCATTTTTGTGCAATGGCTTGAACTGCCCTTCTCAAAGTGCTGGTCTCACACCATTAACTCCTTGCAGCCCTGGTTTGAGGAGAAGGTTTCCTAGTGGGGTCATAAATGCTTCAGAGGAGACATCCAGGGAGGGAAGCTGAATAATGGAAATGTTAACAGACCTTTAATTACACACCCAATAGATCATTACTTAGTTTCTTTGCTTTTGTCTCCTGTTTCTATAGTTTTTTTTCCTCCAGATCAATAGCATTCATCCTACTCAGTGAGCAATCTTGATACTGTTTTTATGGCGTGAAAATTACTGTTGCTTTGACTGGCTCCTATTACCAGGTGACACTGCTTGGCAGAAAACAATGAATCTTCCTATTATTTGGAAAATAAATGTGATTTATGGGAGCAGCAATTGATAGTGGTCTTTGTTTTGCCATCAGCATGCTTGCTTTCCTGAAATAAGCCTTTTACCTTTGGAGCATGAAGGCTGTTTGTCTAGTGCTGCAGAGCAATTTATTATATATTTTTTTAACCTCAGCTTTCATTAAGAATTTTTTAAAAAGATGACGATAAGGAAAGCATCTGTTGGCGTTTTAAGGGTTTGGTGGCTGTGCAGGAAGCAGTGGTGTAGGTGTGAAGTTAAGCAGGCTGGCAGGGAAGGACGTGTTGTGGGTGCTGGAGATGGTGGAAGGAGGAGGAGAAAGGGTAAAGCTGACCTGAGCACCTGCTCTTGCTTCCCTTCACTCATGGCAGAGATGATGGTCACCACTGAGGATTTACTATTAAAATCCCACAATATTGGTAACAAAAAATGGACCAGTGTAACTGCAGGGAAGCAGAACCTCTTCCCCTGAGAGCTGTGCAAGACATTACCCAGAGTTGTCTGGGGAGGCCCTTGAGGCTGTTCCTGTTTTTCTTTCATTCTTGCTCTTTTGCAGCAACCTCTGCTGCCAACTGCTTGGCCTTAGGTGTCCTGGGCCAGCTCTCCCCCAGCCAGAACAGAAGTGGGCCCTCTCCCACTAATGCCCACGCTGAAAATGTCTTGTCCTTCTTGAAGAACAAATAAAGGTCTCACCCTTTTGGGAACACTTTTTTTTTTGCCTTTCTTAGGGCAAAGGAACTAAGAAATCCCCTGCCTTGCTTTGGAATTTTTTTTTAAATTAAAAATAGACATGGTGTGGTGGGTTGACCCTGGCTGGATGCCAGGCACCCACAAAAGCCACTCTATCAATTCTCTCCGCAGCTGGACAGGAGAGAGAAAATATAAGGAAGGGTTCATGAGTTGAGATAAGGACAGGGAGGGATCACACACAGATTAACAGCCAGGCAAAACAGGCTTAACTTGAGGATGTTAATTGAATTTACCAACCAGAATCAGAGCAGGAGAATGAGAAGTAAAACAAATCTTAAAAACGCCCATCCCCCTTCCTACCTTAACCCACCCCTCCACCCCCTCTCCTTCTTCCTGGGCTCTCTCTTCCCCTGCCAGCTCTCGGGAGATGAGGAATGGGGGTTACAGTCACTTCATCCACATTGTTTCTGCTGCTGCTCAGGGAGAGGGGTCCTTCCCCTGCTCCAGCGTGGGGTCCCTCTTCACTGGGAGGCAGTTTTCCATGAACTGCTCCAATGTGGGTCACTCTTCCATGGGGTCTGTCCTTCAGGCACAGCCTTCCACCAGTGTGGGTCCCCCACAAGGTCACAAGTCCTACCAGGAAACCTCTCCAGCATGGGCTCTTCTCTGCACAGGTCTGCAGGTCTGTGCCATGAGCCTGCTCCAGCACAGGCTTTCCATGGGTTCACAGCCTTCTTTCCAGGCATGGGGATCTTCTCCTGGATCTCTGCACCCCTATGGATCTCCATAGGCTGCAGGGGCACAGCTGCCTCACCATGGCTGCAGAGGAACCTCAGCTTCAGCGCCTGGAGCACCTCCTGCCCCTCCTTCTCCACTGACCTTGGTGTCTGCAGAGTTGCTCTTCTCACATTTTCTCACCCTGCTCTTCCCTGGCTGTAATTGCATCTGCCCAGTAACTTCTGTTTCCTTCTAAAATATGTTATCCCAGAGGCATTACTGTCATTCCTAAATTGGCCCAGCCCTGGTCAGTGGCATGTCCATCCTGGAACCATCTGGCATTGGCTCTGCTGGACACGGGGGAAGCTTCCAGCAGCTTCTTACAGAAACCCTCCTGTAGGGTGGGAATTTTCACCTCTTAGGAATCAACTGATCAGTCAACAAGTTCTGTCCTACAATGCACTGCATAAGGGGCCACATTTTTTTTTGCAAAATTACGGGTAAGAAAGCTCCACATCCAAAGAGGTTCATCTGCACATTTGCCCAGGAAAGGCTGAACATACACCTATTACTGCTGCACAAAGGACCAGTGACACAGGGACCAAATTATTTCCCTGTACAGAACTGAGCTGCTCAGAAAAACAGTTAATCAAGATATATTCATTAAGGTATTTTGACAAGGATGAATGTTCCCTGAGGAAGCAGGTACATCAGACAGGAAGAGTTTGACCATTAATTTTAAAAAGTCAATTTTCTGTCAGGTAAAGTTGTATTTTGTAGCTTTTATTCCTCCTTCCTGCCAGGCTGCTTGCTCTGCTTTGGGGCTAATTTCTGGTCAAGCTGAAGTGAATACCTGAAAGTTGTTTCTTTCTTCACCGAAATAAATATTCAAGCATACACATCCAAATGTATATGGACCTTAAGCATCTTTTGGGATGTTTTTACTTACTTTTATTAGGCCAAGAGGATGGATACTGTCCTAGCAGCTAAGAAGCTGAAGCAAACTGGAACTGCCTCAATACGTCTAAAAGCAATGGAATCAGCAGTTTTCTGAGTATCTTTGGGCAGAGCCTTTATTTTTCAGGCCTCTGAGTTTATGTTCAGGCAGTGCCAAACACTGGAGTGATCTAAACCTGATTTGGGATTCCTCAGTGGAACTCCTTTGTTTTATGGTCAAGAGGAGAATATTATGAAAATCTGATCTGCTACATTACATGGGACCATACAATTTCACTTAATGATGCCGGCATTGAAGTTATGATCTCATGGCATTTCACAGAGAAACACCCATCCACAACTGGAATACTTATCTCTTTTAAACATCATCCTATACAGAAGGTTGATGCCATGATGATTTTTTGCCTTTTTTTAATATATACCATTTATTTACCCTTTTATATAGCTTTTATGCATCCTCAGTGCTTTTAGCATGCATACTTGTAATTCCTTAAGTCTGATAACTTAGCTTAGACCCAATATTCCATTAAGCCAGGAAACCAAACATCCTGGAGGCCTCACAGCTGGAGGCCAGAAAGCCCCATGCTATCCTGAGAAACCAAGGTCTTCCCTAGAACATCCTGTAAACTACGATAGGCCCATCCAGGGGAGATTCCTCGGGATGGGGGGGTTCATTGGAGCCTCTCACTGGGGAATCTTTGATAGATATGCTAATTTGCAAGGCCTATGAATGGTATATGTGACCTATTGTGGGTGTGCATTTCGGGGTGCATTTTGGGGTGCATTTCGGCACATTCCACCTGGATGAAGTGGTGTACCTTGAGGATCCTTAAATAAATACCAAGGTAAAAAACCCTTTTCCCCCTTAACCGTGTTTTCTTCTTAATTTTAAGACCAGGGAAAGGCAACAAGGTACTTCAGTTTACTCAGTTCCTCTAACAGCAGTTTCTGCTGCCTGTCTGGCTGCAGGGTCTTTGCACAGGTAGGAGCATCCTTGGCAAAACACAGGGTTTGTCCTGAGTTAGCTACAAGGAATGGGTTTTAGTGGGGAAAATGGCATAAATACAGCTGCCAGGGTAGCTATAATTACACAGACTTTGATAAATATAATTACACTGTTGTTAAGGGGATTTTGGTGTATTTTATTTCTTCTACTTGCAAGAGCTGGATAAGAGATAGAGAGCTGTCAAAGGGAGTGCACAGTTTTGTTTCCTTATCTGAAATTAGAGCCCCAGGACACAGCAGTATTCTTACACTTTGAAGATTAATTTAAAATAAATACCATGCTTTTTATATCAGACCCTTGCCTTCTGTCTTGGATTTCTGTCACGTGGATGCATTTACTGAAGGTGCAGCTTTTCCCACTTTGCTGCCCCTCTTTGGAGGGGATATATTTGTATGTGCTCACCTGGTGCAGGACTCAGCACTGAGTGTTTTAGCACTGCATTTCTAGTGATAAATACCTTTACTGGAATAATGAAAAGTGAACTTAAAGAGGTATTAAACATTAACTATACCAATGCAGATTCTGGAATTATTTAAGGCTTCATGTATGTAACACAAAGTACTGTTATGTGCAGCATTACTCTGAATCCCACTCTTAAAGGACATTTTATTTTGATCAGAAAACACAGAAGCCAAGTAACAGAAGTAGCATGTTGCAGCCTCAGAATCCAGTCATAATTTGATGACATTATCAGGATGTGTCCTCTATAAAAGATCCCCAAAAGGTTTTCCTATTTAAATTAAACCTTGTGGAGTGCACAGTGCTTTTCTGAATGGAGCTAACCATTCCTTAATTCAGCCCTGGCAGCTGCTGTGCTATTTGCACTAATATATTCTGATATTCAGTGAATTAAATCTTGATGCATTCTTCCAAGTGCACTAGCAAAGAAATCCCATCAAGGCACTTTACCCTAAAGCAGCCTTCACCAACTGATTTGTATCGCTCCAAATGTGGAGCACTTTGCTGTGATGAGTGAACTCCAACACCCACAGTAAACCCCCAAATCCTGACACCATTTATGAGCCCATAAGGAGCTTTGCTCCACAAAGCTTAATGCACTCCAGTCAGGTTCCTGACTTCATAAATAAAGCAGAGGTCTGCCTTCCCCCTGGGAAGAGGCTGCTGTGTTCCTGACTCTTGTGAAACAGAAACCAATACTGAAACAGCTTTTTGGCATCAGCCAAGTGCTTTCTGCTTTGTAAGCTACTACCTCATCCTCATTTTTGATACAGCTGAATTTCCTAACATATTAGCCTGATTTATCAGCTTTGTAAAAAACCACTTACTATTTCTTTAGAGTCCTTCTGGTTTTCTGCAATTCCTGAGCATTTGGGGTTGCTGAACATATTAATTTGGAAGAACCTTTTTTTTTTCTGGAGGAATTTGTTCTGACATGAAAATCAAAGTCGGAAATTTGCTCAAGTGAGGGTGGGCTGGAGGCAGAAAGTGGCTTGATGTGTGATGCACAGCCACATTACAGACATAACTTTGTCCTTGACAAGGTGGGGTTCACGGTTAAGAGAGTGGGACTCAGAGGATATTCATGCATTTCCTGACTCTGCTCCTGATTTCTTGAGCCAATCTTAGAATGGTTTTCAGTCAGCCTCTCTGTTCCCCCTGTAAAAGTCTTGCACTTCATTCAGTGCATTTAGCTCATTAATTTTTCAGACCAGGAAACCAAAAATGCTGTTTCACAGGGCAAACAGGCAGGGAAGCAATCTGGAATAATACAGAATAAACAGCCTTGTATCTTATAAAGATGAAATTAAACCCTACAGAATATTTCTCCTTAGTGCCAACACTGAGACAGCACATTTCTCCACATCCCTGAAATCTAGACACACCAGAGATGGAGATGGGTGAGGTCTACTAAGTGCCCTGCTCCGCCCTTTGCCCGTGGCTCTCCTTGCATCCCCTCTCATTCTGAGTAATTGTATTTGCAGTGCAAGTATTTGTACAGCCACAGTCATATCCGAGGGCTTTCCCAGAGATAAGGGCTTCTATTTCACTTCCATCCACAGCTCTCTGCAATATAATGTAATTAGTTTATCCCTTGTTTGCCAGGAGAAAACAAAACTGAGCAGCTGAAATGGTATTTGGAGGAACAGCGCATTCCTGCCCTTTGGCATAATTCAGCCTATAACTCTTTATCCAGCTGTTCCTGTGCCGTGATGTCCACCACTCTGGGATGTGACATGGAGCAGGGCTATGGGAGGACACCATCTTGATTTATAGGAAAATTTCAGCACATCCATTGCAGATAAAGTTATTAAACTCCTTCAGTTACTTATCTTCTGTATTTGTGACCTGCCCTTTTGTAGGCACACGCATTTTGGGGGCACAGGTTAGTGCAAAGGCAAAGTATCCAGCTCTCTTCTGGCTCTCCCTCAGCTCTGCCCCTGCACACTTGATGTGAGTCCCACTGGAGTGGAACAGACCCTGGGACTGTTCTTTCTGAAGGGTTTAAATACATTTTCCTGCTTGTTAGACAAACGTAATGGAACTCTAACTATCCAAGCCAACTAGTGTGGTAAAAAGATGCTGTAAAATCTCAAGAATCCAGAGCAAAAGGAAGAATGTTTAAAAAGACCCTCAAAGCAGCTATCTTTAATGGAATTAGATATCTTAGCTAAATAAATAAGAAGCCATTGCTTGTAAAAAAGAAAACCTCAGTGATTTCCCTTGAGGTAAAATCAGTAGAGCAAAAGAAGGAAAAAAAAAGGACTAAAAAAAAAATCCCTCACCATAAACCCCAAAGGGACTTGTCAGCTCTACAGCAGAAATTGGAGAGACCACTCAAGCAAGAAGAGGATTAGGCTATCTCCTATCAAAGCACCCAGGGATTGGATTTTTACAGCAACTTAAACAGAAAGTGGTGGAGTTTTGGGTTTGGATTTTTTTTATCATTTCCAGCTGTGGCAAACACTGGAAGAAAAAATATATACAGTATTACCCCTAAAGTGATGTCTTTCCAGCAGGACCAGTGCCTGTGTCTTCCTCCTAGGTCCATCAACTTTAAACATTTTAAAAGCACTTTGCTTTCCCCAGTGACCAAAGGCAGCGTGAAACATTTACACCATTGGATAAATCCCTGAAGACCCATGTCCCACGCTTCTGGGCACGAGAGTGAGCTGGCCTGGCCGTGAGAAGGACAGGCCACGGCTTGTGATGAAGGGTCCTGGATGCTGCCTGCTGCAGGAGAGCTGGAGGCAGCTGCGCCACCATGAATCCTGCCTCCTAATCCTCTCTGACCTGGGCTCCTGATCCCAGACACATCAGCACTCAGCTATTTGAATCTGCTCAGGCTTCCAAAAATACCAGGCATGCCCTGAGCAGACTCCACCAGCACAGCTCTGCCGGGAGAACGTGGCATGAGCTGGTTTGCTCCACGCAGGAGCCCCACGCTTGCCCACCAGGCACCTCCCTGATCCACAGACAGTGTCACTGCATTTACAATTAGCAGAAATCAGGCAAACTATCACTGAAGAAATTATTCCTTATTAAAACTCAACACTTTTTCACTAAGACCTCAAGTTCTGAGACTGTGCCTTTGCTCACGTGTGTCCTCAAGTCCAAGCACTGAGAGGAGGGCACTGGTTAAATTACTGCTGTAGAGTCCTCAGCTCTGGCACCAGTCCCCTCGCTGCCCTGGTCCTCTCCTTCTTTACAAGGTGCTTCTGGGTACCATCTCCTCTAGGCTCAGCCCAGCTCCCGCCCTCTCTTCTTCATTTCTGCAGCTTCTCAAGTTGGGCTGGTGGCAGCTCCCAGAGACACAGAGAAGTTGGTGCGTCCCTGTCTTACTGTATGGCTTCTGCTGTCATTTGATAGTAAACTATGCCAGGGCCACATAACTGGGCATCTTCACCTTCCCATCTTCAGACCTGCGTGTTCAGTGACTGGTCCTTCACTGTTCCTCTGTGGTTCTGTCCTGCTCCCACCATCTGCTTTGTATCTTTAACCAGTTTTCCCCCAAAGAGACTACAGATAGGGTTTTAATTTGTAGTCTACTTCTGGGCTTTCAACATGCTCTTCTAAAAGTTATTAATTCCAGGACAAACACAATTTTGTCTCTCTTTTTCAGCCTCAGATTCTGGTGCTGTTGAGGTAATGTGTCTCGGTCTGTCTAGCTTTATATAACTGCCTCCCTTTCTCTTTCTTTTTCTTTTTTTTTTTTTTTTATATTTTCTTTGCCACTTTATCAACAGCTGGAGAAAAACTCTTATCTCCTTCCTACGGGCAGGGCACAAAGAGATAAAAAAGCAATTCCAAAGCCAAAGCTCAAAGTCTACCTGCCTAGCCTTCGGCCACCAACCTTCCTTGGCTAAATCTGACAGGGTCCTAAGCCTGGGGCCTCACCAGGTTCTCCTTGGAGATTTCCTGAAACACCCCTACATGTTCTGCATTCAGAGACACACAGCCACCAAGTCTGTGCAGCTGCCTGTGCTCCTGCTGGGGGTCACCACCGAGGTGCTCTGTGCCCATTCCCACCTGCAGAGCCAGCCCTGAAAAGGCCACATGGCTAAAGGTGGTCTTGATTTATGCTCAGGGGATAAAACCTCCTGCTGGGATGGAGTAGCTGCAAGTTCACCTCCCTCAGCTGCCTGAAGGCTTCACAGCATTATCTGTGATAATATACACAAGGCTCTGCAGCTGTAGGGAGGAGAGAAACTGGGCATATCTCAAACAGCAATTCCAGGATTTCATAAATGTGGGAAAGCTTGACCTCAACATCTGCCATCAGTGGAGTCCTCTCCAGAGGAAAGCTTCATATGGAAGTATTTTTTAGCCCCTTCTCCTATTTTGTGACTTTGTGAGGTCAGTTTACCTTATGTTGATGCTATTCACTTGCAACAGTGCTCTTTTTAGGTATTGGAGTGCTCAAGTTCTGCTTATAAATCTAAGTAACTCATCCAAGTTAAAATAGGAATTTATTCTGAAGCTATCAATCCAGTTTAAATTTACATCACTTCTTTTTAACCTCAAGACTTCTAAAAACAGTTGCCTCAGTATATGAATATTATGTCATCGAATAATTTTCAAGGATGCTATTGGTCTTTATGGGGCTGTATCAAGGCAAACTGTATCGAAGAATCCATTGCTCATTGCTCAATATGTGATTACAATGGATTCCATATCTTTACAAGTTTACATGTTTGGCTCCAGGCATTTTATCATGACTGGCACTAATGATAACCTTTCAAAATAAGCATATGTGTATTGTTCTATATTGTTAGTAAAGTGACTCTAATCCCTACTCCCCCTAGTTTTCCTGCTTTAAAAATTCTTCTGACCAGTATTTAGCAGACCAGTACTGCCATCCTTGAATTACTTCAGATTAATAATTTTGATGCCAGGGAAATATTTTGCTGGTAACTCCCTCACTCCTTGGAAAACCCATTCATATTTTAAAATCTTAGAAGGAAACCAGGAATTTGCTAGTTCCCAACTGTCATTTGCTCATTATAGCCTACTTTTGGAGCATTGCCAGAAGCTCTCATCAGTCTGCTCGTGATGTATATGTGGCTCTTTCAACATCACCATGGCTGGGGACAAGAAATGGGCACACGGAAACAACAGCTGCTGATTTCACTTTGAAAATGCTCTTTGACCTTGACCCCTGCCTGGAAACCACAATATTATTAATTCAAGTCTCATGTTGTGTCTTCTCTTTACTTGTAATCTGTGTAGGTTTTATTACTAGGTACAATTTACAGATTTCACAAACTCGGAATGAAATCTCGCTGTTAGCAGGACACCCCCAATGCCAGTCTGTCTGCCAGGGTTCTCATGGGAGCTAGTTACTCTTTGCACGGCCTCAGAACCTTCCTAGTGACCCAGCACAGGAGCAGAACTAATAGTAGAAAGCCCTAAATTCACTGTTAGTGTAGAATAATTGTATTTAAAACCATTAACCTAAATCCCAACTGAATTCATCTGGCAAAACATGAGCCCTTGGAGTAGCACAGCTACCATTTTTTTGTGGTGTGTGATAGCACAGATTCTTGCTTAGGAAGATTTATCTGATATAATGACATAGCTGCATTTAGATTGTGTGAAGCAGTACGTGTCATAAACTGCTTGAACACTCGTTAAACCTGATGAATGAAATAACCCTCCTGGGCTGGAGAGAGATGTTGCTGTTATAGATTATGATACATCATATATCACATCTGGTTGTTATTGTTCTACCCAGGTTATTTTATGTGTAAAAGGGACAGCACCAGCAGGAACAAGTCCTGCTTGTTTTGGAAGAAACAGATGCTCTGCAAACAAGGGACAGAGCAAAAAGCCTGGAAATTGGGAAATCTGCTGGAAATCTCTCTGACAGTCAGAGGGAAGTGCTGGAGGTCTTGACTATATGGAGAAAGAGCCTGAAAAATATTATTATAGATAAGTTATTATATTGTGGGTTGTTTCTTTTTCTACAGTAAACCAACTTGTATTCTGATTTTAATTCCTTTCATTCTGAGTGCTTCCCCTTTGGAAATGTTGCCACAGGGGCTGCTTATCCCTTGCTTGTGCCTCTCAGGTTGGAGTCTGGTACTCACAATACTGATATGTATCTCTTCTTCCGTCCCCAGGGTGCACTGGACTGGGGCCCACATCTGCATTTCAGTGGTTCTCTAAACTGTCTAAGTCTTGGGCAAAGGTAAATCCTCCTAAAATTTCAAGCCAAGTATTGTTCACTTTGGGCAATCTGTATAAACTCGTATTTTTTTATTTACTGGTAGTACAATTCCTCCAGTTCTCAGGTTTACACTTTTGGTTGGCCATGTATCTGTTGGCAGGCAGGGAGCGGCTTCTATCAGCCAGAGCCAATTCCCGATGGAGTCAACAGGTTCTGAGCCAGGCCAGCTGCCCTTGGCTGTGAACTGCAAAATAAATATTTCTCTTAAACACGGAGCATCTTGACTATTCCAAGAATGTCTCAAAAGCCGATCTAGGCTATGTCAGCTCTTCTTCATATGCAAAGGGGAAAAATCCCTTCAGAACTGAGGCATGGGAAGTATGTAGCGCTGAGATGTGTCATTGTCTAAACTCTGGGCAGGGTGGGATGTTAGGGAAGGTTTCCAGGGAACCAGAAAAACTTTCACAAACTTACTGGCTGACATCCATGGCAAATGTCATTCCAGATATGGCAGAGAATTAAGCAGCTCTAGAGCAAAGTAAAAGCACATCCAAAAATAAAGATAATAACACTTATATTTTAATGTTAAATGCCAAAAAATCAAATGCTGTAAAAGTCAGTGAGCGTAGGGAAGAGATTTATAATCCCTGGTAGTATTTAAATGAGTAATTTTCTGTGATTATGATTAAAAACAAGTTAAGTCTTTAGATGCATTCAAATGTGTGAATTGTTTCCTGGCTTTCAGAGGGACCAGTTTTTAAGTTGCATGCAATGTGCTTTGCTAAGCTGTGGTCAAAATTTCTCTCACCTGGCCAGCAATGGGTCATGCTGTGATGCGAAAACAGTGTCTCTGGCTTAAGGTGTCTGTTTTAAATCTAATAAATAAATAAACAAAGCAAGCAAACAAACAAAAGCTGCCTTTCAAAGAAGTCCACCTAGGAGCCAAAAATTTCTCACTCAGGCTACAGAAAATTTTAGAGCTAAACATAGTCCCTTACTGATTCTCCCGTTTTACAACCATTTGCTTCTTTCTCATCTCTCTTTCCAAGCCTCTCTGGGGGCATCACTGGTTTTGATCCCAGTATCCTCTCAATGCTGACAATGTCTGGATTGCTGGGTTCCTTGGGTGGAAAGCACCCATAGGGAGCTGTGTCCATGGAGCTACTGCCTAAGCACCTACAGCAGACAGTGGAGCTCAAGTCAGAGCAATCCATTGACCGTCAGGAATATTGGAGATCACCCTAAAGTACTGACCTGCCTTTGGCCACATGACTCCCCTTCTGGGGTCCAGAGCTCACACTGACAGCAGCTGTAACAGGGCCCTACACACAGCCACCTTGGCAGATCCCTTGGATTCTATGTCCTAAGCAGGATCTGGATCCTACCTTTGCTGTCCAGACTAAAATCCTGGCACAACTTTGTGATTGGTCAGTTGCTTTTTATTCAGTTTTTAATCTTTCCTCACAATGTTTCTTCCTTTCCACATCCTTTCCTAATTGTGGCAGGTGATAAGGCTGTTCTGCCTGTCACTCAGGCTCCCAGCCTGGACATTGTTTGAGCTGGGATTTGGCTGAGCTGTGATTACTGAAATCTCAATGATTCTTGATTTCTGACTTTTCTAGCAGCCAACCCTTCCCAGCAATGCCCACAGGCAAACCTCTCCTCTGGGCACCCCATTTTCACGCTTAGATCCTTGGAGGTTTCTCTCTGTTACCCTTGAGAAATTCAATCCTACCCTGCTCTTACCCACGGGCTACAAAAGGTCATTTTCTAGCCTGGATTGCCTCTCACCTTTCTTTTTCCACTCTGACACCTTTCTCTGAGATACTGAACACCAGCCTCTTGCCTTGGCTCTCTGGACACAGCCTGGCCAGCTCCCAACCTTCTGCCTCAGCTTCCACTGCCTGTCAAGGCAGTTCTCCCTGCCAGGGTGCCATCACTCCTGGTTAACTTTTCCAACAAGAACCTGTACGCTTTCTTCCACAGGCCCTAGGGCTTGGGAGATACATCTTGCAAACAGTCACAAAACGACATCATAACCTGCCTTCAGAGCTCTTATTTTAATTCTACTTTGGCATAAAGTTTAAGAAAAAAACCCCCACCTTTGACATAGTACATTCTACAAATATTTTATTATACAGAATAATGTAGTTGTTCATTATTTCTTTTATTTCCTGTATATTTTTTATTTTTGATTATAAGCTCCTTGGCATTCAGGAGTTTGTTATTAGAGAAAACATAAGTACAACATTAGGATAAATTAAGGAGGGTAATAGTTTTCTCGTTCAAGAGAAGGACAGGCCTGAATTTCCTGTTAGTTGGATGTTGTGAACTCCCTTAGCAGCCGTGAATGTTGACATCAGTTTGCCTAATTCATTGGCTTTTTTTCTAGGGTAACAGGGCATGGGGTTAGCTTTGGGAGACGTGAGAGCACCTTATTTCAGTCAGCCTTATTTCAGTATAAAACCCCAGCTGCTTCTTCAACGCTGCACTTTTTGGAGAAGCCACTGGAGGGAAACCTCCACTACAAAACCAAACCCAGCCGCAACCGGCTTCAGCACTTCCAGCCTAGTCCCTCCTGCTCCCCCTCGGATGGAAGACTCCAAACACGGTTGTTATTTTTCTGATGCAGATTGCTTCAGGTTTAAAATCAAAAAACTAACATGACATAAAGTTATTGGTTCCATAGACACAGGAGGAAAGGAAAGAAAGGAAAAATTCTCGTGTCACTTTGGACCAGTGTTAAAGCTCACAACTTTAACATTGGGGAAACAATGTTGGAATTCCTGCTCTGGCAAAGCCCGGCTTTAAGGCCACCTGAGCTGACACAAGAAAAGATTCCAAGACTGAGTGGGGAACAGCAGTAGCTCCGGTCTGCAGCCACTAGACGTGTTTAGGCAACCAAATCATCTCTGATGGCCAGGCTGTTCCTCCTGCTGCTGAGGGCTTTGTGAGTGATGGCCATAGCAAAGGTGAAATCATCTCATTCTGGGTCCCTGCAAGCTGCAGAATTTCCCTTTTCCACACCAGGTCTACTCCTGTTATTGCAATCACACTTTCTCTAATCTAAATGAAGTAGTATTTATGGCTATCTGCTACTTTTCCAGAAAAAATAATAGTCACCAAGAAAGTGGCAATCTGGGGAAAATATGCCAAATGTGTCTCAAACATATCTCTGTGCTAATGTGATTCTATTTTAGTCTGAAACAGAAGGCAGGAAGCATTTATGTTCCTGAGTACCTAAATTTATCTTGAAAAGAATATTTATTAAAGTCACCATAGAAACAGAAATTTAGAAGTATTAGACTTATTCCAGTTGTTGCAATTACTATTTCCTCCACAGCAGGATCTGTTATATAGAAAATAATGAACAGCTCAAGATCTGTTATAATCTTATTCTAGAGATTTTTGCTCTTTAATGGAAAAAACCCCAACTTTTGTGGCATGAAAAACTGCCCTTTCACATCCCTGCTTTAATTCACTGATCAAAAAGAGAAAAAACGCTTGAAATATTTACTCGGAAATAAAGATATAAGGAAGAAGTTTGCATGTGCAGTGCACAATTTTTGGGCAGTATCCAGGAGTGTTTGTTAGATTTAAAAATGCTGTTTTATTTGCTGATTGATAAACAAGGTCCATGACTGACTGTACAAAGTTAACAAAGGATCTGCTCAGCCTGGTGGCCCAGTGGTCACTCTAAATTTTGTCCTCAGTTGTCACAGCTGCTGCTTGCAAAGCCATTTTAAAGATGACCCCATTGCTGGCTTGCAAAGACCATTTTTGTAGCTTGACTTCTTTAATCACAGCATCCCCCAGCTGACTCAGCTATGAGCTGCAGCCCACGCTCTGGCCATGCCTGGGATGTTCCCTCTGGTTTTCCAAGGGGATTACACGCCCCATGTTCCTGCTGGATTGCCCCATGCTGACCACAGCTGAGCCAATGTGCTCCACTACGGAACTATTGATAAAGAAGCATCCTGCAAATGTCAAACTCTGGAACAGCTGGTTCTGTGTGCTAAAAACCAACTTAAACCATGAAAAATGTTAAGTACAAAGCAGTGTCTTCTCCCATCCTTACTTTGTCCAGCCTTTCACACCAGCTCTTCAGTGCAGTGGCTACTCCAGAGTTCCATCATTTCCAGTATGGATGACACAAATGTCCTATCATAAAAGCTTCACCTTTTCTCACTGGATGTATTTTCTAAAAGTGACAATGTAATCCTGTATGCACAGGTTATATTTATCACAGCTGGCTTAGGCAGCGACAGAATTAATTAGGAAGTGTCTCAAATGTCAGATCATTAAATGAAATTGTAAAAAGGTAAATTGTAGTCTTCAGCAAGCAGAGATCTCAGAAAATGATCCTTGAAACAAATTGCAATTGCTGTAAAATATTCATTTCTTCTTTACAATAGGGACCGTGTATATGGTTCCACATAAACACTATAACTTTCTAATTTGATGTGAAGGTCAGTATAGAGGTCGTGATGAAGAATTTCTTTTAGTCTCTGAGGAATGACTAAACACCGAACAAATATTTAATTTGCATTTTACATTACTATTGAATAGACTTTTCGTCTTCAAAAAATCCCTGTAGAGCTTATTTCAGTTCCCGTCAAAAATTTACAGGATTAAAATGGAAAAAAACCCAAGATATACAACAGCTAACAGTTGATAAATTCTTCCCTTTTTACTATTTTAATAACAAAAAAGGTACTGCAATAGTCAAAAATGGGAAAATGCAGCATATTTCTCTCTTTTCATCCTAACATGCAAAATTTTCTAGCCTGAAATCAATATTTCGACTCGGTAGTAGAAATCCATTTTAAATGGAAAAACTCTTGTAATATAGTTTTAAAATCATAGATGTGAGGTCTGTTATTTAATGCACTCTTTGATTCCAGGGACTAATGGGAGATTTCTGTATCAGAACGCCAATTCTCATCCACATTGCAAGAAGTAGCAAATTATGACAGAAAACAGCATGGGGGGGACAACATATTATTTCCCTCTGTCCTCCCTCTTCCCTCCCCAAGTCAATCTGTTTGGACTGTGTCAGCTGTGGTGTCAGAGCAGCGTGTTACGAAAAGGGATGCTTTGAAGTGGCTTCCATCCATTTGCCAGAGTATTTTGTAGGCCATTTTGGGCACATACAGACCCTGTTCCTTACTCACTTTGCAGGGCTGACACGATGCAGAACCTGCCAGGGTCCATGTGCAAACCTGGGCAGGTAAGCAAGCCCTTCTCCTGCAAGACCCTGCATCACAGAGCTGCAGTGAGGGGGAAAGCTGCATTGGAAACAAGTACATGCTTTCTTCCCACTGGTTTGAGCATTCTGAGGATGTATCAGCTCCAGGGGCAAAGGACAAGAGTGGATAGCAGCAGTTGGTTTGTCAGCACCGAGTTGAGATTGTACTATATTAAACACAGCTTCTGTAAAGCAGGGGTCTGAAATATGGCAGGATTTATTAAAGGGTCTTGTTTCTTCTTAAGATTACCCCCATATCCCCAGCTTCTGTGTGGGCACCCATCTGCCTGGCCTCACGGTGTTAAAATCTGTGGCTCTTACACCTCCCACACTGACAAGAGGGTCTTGAGATTGGCCACCATCACAGGAACCTTTCCCTGGAATTTCAACTCAGTTGTATGGTTGCAGAGATGGTCTCTACCCCCTCTCCTCTGCAGAACAGTGTGGACAACCTGTTCCTGAACTTAGTGAGTGCTGGGAAAGTGGAGTGGAAGGCCTCCAATATTCTTTCCCTATAAAACATTTTTGACAGCAATGTTGCTGATCCCTCCTACAGTCCCAGAAGGCTTTGGAAGAAGGGAGTTCTCAGCAGAAAAGTGAACATAGATACCTGTGTTGCTGTCCCAGTCTCCTTTGCACAGTGCTGGAGAGTGGAGCTCTGTCCCATCTGTTTTCCCAGCCCTAAATTCGAGAGGTGATCATGGCTTGGAGCACAGATGTGCCTCTCCACATCACTCCCTGGGACTGTGCTGGAGATGGGAAGGGACAAAAGCAGACAGCGGTGACACTTGCAGATATGAAGCTGGATAACTCTGAAATACAGGTTTCAACACTGCCCTTGTGACTCATCTTTGTTAAACTGTGTCAGCACATGGACCTGCTGGAGCAAGTCCAGAAGAGGGTGATGAACACGATCAGAGGGCTGGAGCACTTTTGCCATGGACACAGGCTGAGAGAGCTGGGGTTGTTCAGTCTGGAGAAAAGAAGGCTCCAGGGAGTCCTTAGAACACCTTCCAGTACCTGAACAGGCTTCAAGAGAGCTGGAGAGGGACTTCTGACAAGGACATGAAGTGATAGGATGAGGAACAGCTTCAAACTACGAGAGTAGGTTTAAATTAGCTATTAGGAAGAAATTCTTTACTGTGATGGTGGTGAGGCACCGGCACAGCTTGCCCGGGAAAGTTGTGGATTACCCATCTCTGGAAGTACTCAAGGCTGGGTCGTATGGGGCTCTGAGCAACCTGGTCTGAGTGGAAGATGTCCCTGCCCATGGCAAGGGCTTCAGAACTAGGTGGTCTTTATGGTCCCCTCCAACTCAAACCGTTCTATGCTCCTGTGATATTGGTACCCACAGACATGTATGGTAGTTTCACCTAAGGTATGATATGTTCACAACCTGCTGTAACAGAGAAAGTGCTCCCACCTAGAACTTGGCAATTCTCCACTGCACCACGAGACTCACAGTGCTCTGTGAGACTGGCAGAAAATGGCAGCCAAAATGCTGGTGTCCTCAAAGGAACCCAAAAGTGACTGACCATCAGTCTCTAATCCTCCAGCAGTCCTGCAGAATTGCTATCATTCAGTCTTCCTTGTGCTCTTACCTGGTATCACATGGACTCCTTCATGCATGCTCCTCCTGTTGAAAGCACAGGCCTTGGTCATCTGTTAGGAGGGCACAGTGAATGACACATGAGTGAATTTTTTTTTCTTTGTGAACTGTTAAAGTTGCTTCTGGAGGACAAAAATGCCTTTTCTGACTGTCTCCACTCCTTTGTCTTCATTTTTGATGCTGAGGACATTCAAGAAGTACAGGTCATACTGCATAGGATGTAGGAAGCTTAATGCACAAATCACAGACCTTCTGCTTCATTCACAAAGAAATAACAGGATATTTTGTTTTCTCTTAAATGAATCTTTTGATTAACAGGCTGATGCTGGGCATTTTTTTTAAAAGGAGACAGTACTAATAAAAAGGTCTGTTTGCTTTTTGTTTCATATTATATAATAATTTGCCTAAAAGCGGTATCAATTATATTTGTATAAGAACATTTCTCCTCACTGGTTTTAGCCCTGTGTGCTGCACTGATTAAGGGGAATTGATCTTTGCTGCCACACGGAAATAGGAAAACAAACATGAGCTCAGTGGTTGTATAAGATGTGCTTGAGGGCCATAATTTGAGCCAAGAGGAACACTCTGTGGCTTAGACCATGCAGACAAGTCTATCAAATGTACAACGTGTCATATACAGATTTCTGTTTAGTGGACCTTTCTGTCCCAGCCTCCACATTTATCACTGTCTCCCTGACAGGAGCTCTGCCCTGCTATCCTGACTTGTATGTCATTTATCAGTGTTAAGTACAACAAAAGAGTATCTCTTTAAACCCCCTTTACCCTTTCACATGCTTCTACCCTTGAATAATGATATCTGTCTCTGCAGCCACAAATATTCCATTTCATCCTTTCCTCTGTATTACGTTAGTTGCTCAAAAAATGATTAAAATGGCATTAGTGCACTTTAAAATGAAAATCATTATATTATTGTTGGAGTCATGTGTAAGAGAAGAGATAAAAGCATTTGGGTGCTTTTGCCCCCTTTTTAGGCCTGTCAAGGCAAAATAATTTTGTATATATATGTATATACAAAAAAACCCATCCACAAAATCAAAATTTGCAATGCCACCTCAGCCCAAATGACACAGCCCCAAGTGCAAAGCTGAATTTTCAGCTGTGGGTATAAATAACTGTGTCCAGAAAAAGTGTAAATTATGACATAAACACAGACATTAAAATAACATTAACGGTCTTTGAACATACTTTCACATATGACTACTGCATTTATTTTATTCAAGAACAAAGAGGAAAGAGGTGAAAATGGGCCACAGAAATCTTACAAAGGTTACACAAAAAGTATATTAACACTGAAAACGGTTGCTAGAAGAGATGTTTTCAAGCAGCATTTCAGGGCCATGCCTGCTGCCATGTTTTACAACAACAGACTGCCTTTATAGGAAGTTGGTAACATGCTGGGAATCATAAGCTTCAAGAATTTATGTTTAGCTACTGCCTTGCTAGACATTTTATAGAGATGTGTTAGCAACCCTGTATAACAGGTATGGTCCAGGCTCAGATTATTAATTATAGCTTGGAGATTCAATTTAAAATCAATAAAAAACCCAAATGAATTGCCAATTTGAAACTTTGCTTCTCATTTTCTCATGTGTACATACGCATAAATCATCCTGTTCTCACACCTCCTTCTCTATTTTCCGGACCTATTTCCCAGGTCTCTTTCTGAAAGGCAGAAAACCCCTCGTCCTTCACGTTTTTCCCAGCCTCTGCATGCTCCCGCACTGGTTGGATGCATTCCCTGGCACTCCTCATCACTGTGCTGGATCCTTTCAGACACCACTTACAGGATGCTGGGACCTGCAATCTTGGGTACAGCAGTGAAGGAGTATCTGCAGGGAGAGAGAGCACAGCACAGCACAGCTACTGCAAAGTGATAGCACGGGAAAGGATGAAAGGATCCCTCTCGCTACTCCAGATCTGGATCCTGAGACAGACATCATTTGTGCAACATGTGTCAAAGCCTCTGGGACAAAGATGGGTAAGCTGCTATATGGTAAAAGTACCTGATGCTGCAGGAATGTCCAGGAAAGGATTATTGGCTAAAAACAGGTCATCTGCTCCTGAAGCTGGTACAACACCAGGAATACAAGGATACGTGGAAATGGGGGAGAAATTTGGAAGGTAGGGTGTCTCCAGGAGCTCATGATTTCCAGATCTGGTAGCTGAAAAGGCTCTTGGGTTGTTTAGGAGCTGGAGGATCGTTGCTATCCCTGAGCAGATTTGTCTTTTGTATTTGTATCCTTGTGACCATTTGCTTTCAATGTAGTAATTAAGAGCCTGGCCATATATCCTGCTAATTGCCTTCTCTTGTTTTGCCATTGAGTTTACTCGATCCCCTGCGTACCCTGGTCTTAAATACACTTAGCTGAAAATCACTAGATTTCTATTGAGTAGAGGAAGCAGGTTCTGGACAAGGTTTTCAGCTGAGTGCAAAAAAACCCTAACAGGCTTACAAAAAGGACCATATAATGGTGTTTGCAGCACTTGTGTGCTGGCATGGCAGACTCTGTGGAGTCTGCTTCTCATTGACCAGTTGCTGTCACAGACTGGACATCTGGGATCAAGCCTCTCACAGAGGCTGCCAACTGGCACAATACATTTTCCAACTGGCAAGCAAGTCCCAACCCCTGACTGTCCCAGGAACATCTCTGGAGGGCAGTGAGGCAGTCTGAACCTCCTTTCTCTGGCTGCTCTGCAAAGACACCACCAAAAGACCCATCCTGGTGTGACCATCACATGTATGCAATGCTTTGGATGAGCTCCTCTCAGACAAAGCCTTACTCAAAGCCACTACAGCAGCAGTTTTCCCAAAATGGGATAAACTGACCTAACAGCCACTTCCCAGTAGAATCAGTGCCTACTCCTTTCCCTTTTCTCCATCTCCGCTTTCTGCTACACACTCTTGTCATTAACCATGTGGTATGTATGTGTCTTCTGAATCCCTCTGCAAATGGATGCAGCTCATTCACTCAGAAAAAACCCATTTTTTGTTCCTTGGTTTCCAAAAATTGCAGGAGACTGGACTGACAGGCAGCAGAAGACCATGAGAAGGGACTGAGGAAAATAGAGATGGTGCACAGGAGATAGTGGGAGCCATGTTTGAGTGTAGGAAAAAGGCAGAAGACTCATGTCTGTTTTCAGGGCAGGACTGAGCCATTAGACCAGCCCAGAAGATCACAACACTTACCTTGATACATCCTTAGCTCTCCTAGGAATGTCACTCCTGGTACAACTGAAGGCAGCCTTCTCACAAGTGCCCCAGGGCTGGTGGCTCACAGCTACCATACAATCAGCTCATGACCTTTCAGTCAGTTCCAACGATGAGCTCTCATTTTATGGGAGGTATTTTTTGGGTGTTAGTTCCAAATGCATCAGTTAATATTTTTCACCCTGAATGAATTTTACCCTGTTTCCATTATTCCAGTCTGAAGCACCATGCAATCCCTCCTGTACCACATACCAGCTCTTCTCTGTTGGGAACACCTCCCAGCTTTGTGCCATCAACACACACCATCACATGCTCCTGACATTTGTGCCAATTTAGGCTACATTTTCAACAAACCACAAGCTATTTCACATACCCTGATGGAGCACAGCTTAACCCCACATTGTCACTTAGTGCAGAGTTTGATGTTAAACAACCTCCTGGCAAGATTGTTATAACTCCCACTGAAATCACAAGGGGTCTAGGCAGGCATGAGAGTGTGTCAGGCCACTGTGCAGAACAGGCTGGAAAGTTTAGGACCAATAAGTCTAAGTTGTGAAGAAAATGGTTTGAATATGCCAGTGTTTTTTTAGGATAAATTTTGTAGCTTTTTATTGATCAATACAATGGGAAAAAAGCCCCCACCCTGTGTTTAAACAAAATTACAGTGAATTGCTCAAAGGCAAAACAAAATTCTCTGCTCAGCTGTTTGGCTCACATTCATCTCCCTTTACTCCTATAGAAGTGACATTTTAATTAACTGTGTCAGGTGGATGTGTAACATCTCTGCTGAAAAGCCTGTATCTGCTCAGCTGTGTGTCATAGTTTCTATACCACTAAGATCTACTAGAGGTCACGCTTTTGTGGCAGGAGTATCCAAATTCTAAACAAATACTTCCTAACACATAATCTGTCTAAGCTTTTCTTCTACTTGCACAAATGTATGGAAACTAGTGATTTACATACACAATTTTTTCTAAAAGCAAGCAAAAAATTTTCTATTGCAGGATCAAAAATCAGTTCTTTGTAGGTAATAAACAGTTTTGCATGGGACTGGCTGGCTAAATGGTAGTGATTTTGTTCCTCGAGTGAGTGCTTTTAGCTATGAATACCTAAGTGTGCAAATGTAAACCGCTGCTTCTGCAAATATATGTGCAGCTCTGAGGTTCACTTTCTGTGAATGTTAATGGACACAGAATTCAATCACATGAATATTCAAAGAAAGTGAACACAAAAGCAGCACAAGGGTGGTTGAAGCAAACAAATGTAAAAATGTAAGCCCAGAATCATGGCTTCCCACCCCCCCCACCCCTCGCCAGTGTGAGTGCCTTCAACTTTGAGAGCTTTACAGTATTAACCAGATTCTGAATTTTTCAGGTAAATACAATGCAATACAAGCTGTGACACTCCACAGAGTCTTGTAAGGAACATATCGGTTGTGTCAGGAAGTCTGATTTGGATCTGAAGCTTTCCTAGTCAACTGTCAGCTTAGACCTACATGGGAACACCGTGGTGCAGGAAATACTTCTGCTGGGATGACAAGGATATGGTCAAAGAAGATGAACACTAGCTTTATGAGAGTCCCTTGCCAATCAGGAATGAGGGAAATGATCTTTGTGAAATGCTATGAAAAGGAAGGGATGAAGGTGAGCAATATTTTCATTATTTTACAACATAATGTATGGTGGGGTTTAAATTGCAAGTGTGTGATTTTAACATCAGTGAATGGGAGGAAGAAACAAAGGAGGAATGGAAATCTATATGTAAACTTTTATGTGTACTTGAACATATATTCTCAATCTGTCACCTTTAGACGTGCCCACTTAGCTGCAGCTGTGAGTGGGGACCTTGAAAGAGTCACGGAAGCAGGAGTGGGCATACAAATAGAGTAAAACTCCAGGTGGCTGGAGTGCTGCATTTTGTAATTCAGGAACTTTCCTGATGCATTTTAATTTTACCCATAAAGAAATCACACACGGACGCAATCAACAGGGAAAGAACATTGGAGGTTATGAACAAAACCAGTCAAAATTAAAGAGAGGCAATTCAGACCTTTGGAAAAGCTAATGGCATTTTCCCAAGCACATCATGAGCGCACAGTCAGTGGGAGCTCACCACACATCAGCAATGTGAGTACATGGTAACTCCCCTGGGGCGACTGAGGGGAAACTGAGGCATCTAGGTGACTCACTGGAACTCTGATTCTGCAAAGCACTTCAATGTATGTTTCAAACGTGGGCCATCCTCACTCATGGCAAATGCTGTTTTCCTGAACTCAGTAACTGTTTGTCTCAAATCCTTCTCCCTAAAAGACGGACAACGTGATGGCTGTGCTTAGAATTATTCTATGGTTAGAAGTCTGCATCAGCTTAGTTTGGTGAGAAAAAAGCTACACGTATGGCTGAAGGCCAGAGCAGGACAGGGTCAGAGATGGGCTTGAGATAGAAGTATTATTGAGAATATTAGGCACAACTATCACTGGTTTGATGGCAGAAGGAAGTGAGGAAGAGCAAGAATTGAGACTGGAGGTGACAAACAAAATAAAAAAATATGTAGGAAGCCTCATGAAAAAACACTATTGAATCTGTGCTGCTCTTTCAATGGAAATTAAATGTAGCATGCTTACTGACCATGCAGAGTACACAGGAGCCAGCTTGGAGCTTCCTGGATAGCCTTGTAATGCACCAGCAGAAGTGAGGGGTACTGTGGAAAGGCCCATTTCCCCTCATTCACTTTGTAAGATGAGCAAGACATGGCAGGGCAGAAATCAGCACATTTCTTTTCAGTATATTTCCTTTTAATCCTCTTCTTAAAAACTAAGGCAAATCTGTGCAGTGATTCATGCAAGCTCCATGCTCCGAATCTTCATTTCTTCATGACACCTTCATTTCTGCCACACAGCAACTTGTTTCTTTAATAGCCATGGAGGAATATGGATTATATTTATTTATTTAGCTAACAGGAAGGGTTTGGGTTATGTAGTCAAGCCACTAGGTCTTGAAGCCTGTTCTAGCAGCTTAACAGCTGACTACAGACCCTCAATAATGAAATCTAAATGTGTTTTCTAGGAAATTAAATACTACCTTTCATTATACTATCTTATCGGCACTATGTCAACTGCTATTTTACTGATACTCCTCCAGAAAAATGAGATCTGATAAAAATTTGCATTTCAGTTTACATTATTTATCAGAACTTTAATTTAGACTTCATAAATGTCTCATAATGATAATAACTGCAACTCTCTGCACAGTTGCATTAAGACCTACCAAAACTGTAGCACACAGCATCACTTATTCTCTGTGTGGTTTCAACACAGAATAACTCCTTCTCTATTCCACCCAGTGTCAGCACCTCCTGCCTCTTCTGGAAATGCCACCAAATGACTTGGAGATGGTATAAACATGACTGAAATCAATTTACTTAAAAGGATTGTGAACATTGATATATGGGGAGATCTACTGTGGTAACTTATGGAAAATTGTTGGAAAGGCTGGTACTGCCTGAGTGCTTTTCCTTTTTTCTTCAATGAGACGATCTGGTGAAAAAGCAGAATTTGAGTAAGTTTCAACTCCCCTAATTGAAATCATTTAGGAAGCAGGCACATAGTCTACACCAGCCACGTGGGGTCCCTCTACATTCAGTGAAGAAGAGAGACACCTTCATCCCTCTTATTGTGGCCTCTCAGAGCTTATGCTGAGGACCACTGTGATTTTGGACAATCCTTCCTCAGGAAGACTTAATTTTCTTGGCTGGGGTTTGCCAAAAACGCTGCCTTGAAAGAAAAATCTCTTTGAGTGTATTTTTCACAAAATCCTGTGTTCTTTGAAAATTTTCTGATCCTTCACTTTGAACAGTATTCAAATTGAAATAAAACCTAAATAATATCTAGTTGCTAGTTTTCTTTTTCCATATTCCAATACTCTCTGCCTTCTCTCCATTTTTATTTTCCTTTGCTTTTCCAATGGAGGGAAAACAGAACAGAAAACACAGAGTGTGAGGATGATTAAGCCTATTTAACTACCCTGTTAAAGGTTTTCTAGACACAGAGCCAGGGATCTGCTCAGGACTCTCAGGGTAAGTACAGCTTCACCATAGGACAGTCTCTGCAGAATTGTATGGGATCAAGTGAGCCGGGTTACCTCTTCACTTTCTCTTCAGCCATTAGCCCGCAGCACAGAGTGCCTGCTCTCCACACTCAGGCTACTCAGAGTTGAAGTGACACGAGAGAATTTACAGTAATGGCTCATTTCTGCCAGGCCTGTGCCCTGGTAGCAGATAGTCCCTCCTTCCATCAGCCTGGTGGCTCAAAGCAGGCAGGATGCTGCCAGTCAAACAGAGCAGCCTGGTTGATTATTCTGCAAATATTTTGCTTTTTCAAATTTGCTTACATACCAAAATATGGGTTTAGCTGATAAAAGCCAATAGCTCCATCAGAGTCCATTACAATCTATCAGGAAAATACTCAGTAATTTCCAAATTAGTCCATGGACTACAATACATTCAAGTCATCTTCATAATCTGTCTTGTAAAAAAGCCTCACCGTAATAAGAATTACCTAAACATGGATTTACCAGACAGATAGCTTGCAATGTAAATGACTTGTGTTTGGATAGGTAGAATGCGTATCAAAATGCATGCTCAAATGAGAGACCATATTGACTCTCTCTGAGTTGTTATGGTCTATTAGATAAATATTATCTTGGTTCAGGATTGTGGTAGTTTTCTATATGCACAGTTTCCAGATAAGCCATATGGACTCTCAGATAAAATTGTGCCTTCAGATTTCAAAAGTGATATGGCTGAATAGCGGTAATGAGTATGAGGAGGCTCCTGTTAACCAATTAATCAGAATGTGTCACTGAATGCCCCCTCCCTGTTTCCTGTTAGGATGTGCTACAATACCCACCCAGCAAACATGCACTGCTCAGTGGTGTTTTGGCAAAAAAACACATGCCAGGGGCATGGCAACCAATCCCTGTACAAGAGTGGTGGCTGTATTAGTATCCCTACACTTTTGTGATTCCAGTCATCTCTGGCTATTTTTCACCCTGTTCACACAAGTGCACATAGACTTACAGCCACTGCTCATCAATATTAACAGAAAGAACTTTAATGGTGTCAAAGACATGGATTTCCATCACACATTGCTTTTTCTCACTTAATAATAACGTACTAAGCACATTTTTCAATTGTCAGTGGCAAAAACTCACTGGATTTACATTTCATCTACATGGAATGTGAGCTCCAGGGATCCCTGCATAACCTGTAAAGTGTTCGTATGAACTAAACAAGGCTGGGACTCAAAAAACCATTTGCTGAAGCCAAGTCCGAGCTCTGTAGGTGACACATCAAACAACTTCTCCATCCTTAATAAACATGGGGATTTGTCCAGTGCATCTGTACACCACACTGATGTGGACAATTACGTGGTGAATTCCAGTCTATTTCAAGTGACTGTGTTTCTTAGAGCTGACTGTTTTTTCCTTCTGGCTACACCTTGCAAAAGAGGTCTCTTGCTAGCTACCACATAAAAACCTGTGACTTCAAGAGGACAAAAAAGGACATTATTTCTGGATAAATCAAATTTTGTTCACCTTTTCCTCATCATTAGGGAGTAAGTTTTCTCCTGAAGAGCAATACAAAGATGCTCCTACACAGCATGGTTCAGCATTATGCAGAGGTAACTGAGACACCTTAGGATACCACAGGCCTTATAAATGACCTCTGAGTGCTTTCCCATAACTGTTCCTCAGAATGGGCAGTGTATCAATGCATAAGTACCTTGTAAAAAGTTTTTTTAAAATATGTAAAATGGTGTCCTGGCAGAAAAAGTGCCACACGGCTGTTGTGTAGGATGCTCCCAGATGGCTGCACAGGGTGTCTCACTTTGGAAAATGGATGATCCAGATACAGGCAAGGCCACGAGTGCCATAATATTATTCCTCACAAATGGGTTAAGCAGCTTTGTTTCAGACCATTGCTTATTTTACCTGCAGACCTCAGAAGCTAAGGCAGCAGAGAGCATATTATAAAAGTAATTTTAAAAGGTGAGAAATGCAACTTCATTTGGTCATCTGTACCATGACTTCCTTGTTATCTTAATATTATTTAAAAGCATCTCTGCTTTGAATGGCTAACTTCGTTCTCTGAAGTACGCTGCTGAAATGTAAACATCATACAACTTTGATTTCCTCTGAATAGAGAACTCATGCTGTTACTGAAAAGAACATACAAGATTGCCACACTTTTAGAAATCAAATGTTAATTATGAGTGGGGATTGGAGGACATAATAAGCTTTTGCCCATTCACTGTGGCCAAAGATAATTTCCAAGCCTCTACAAAAATTGCATTTTGCAGGTCTGTTTGGACTCATATTTTATTAGGAGAGCAGTGCTTCCAGCCCCTAGTCCTGGCAGAGGAGGCTGTGGCTGCAGGCACTGTCTAATGCTCTTGCCTACCTTTGCAAAGAGGACATCAGCCTCTTGCCTGTGCTCATGTTCACAGCCATCCTCCATGAAGGAGTGTTAAGATTTTCAGCTTTAAACAGCTCTGCCATGCTGTGAATGGTCTGTTGAAGCTTTTATAGGCCAAGTTACACAACGATGTTTTTCCTTCTGTGTATATTACTCTGTATGTCAAAATTCCAATGTGAAAATAACACCATTGTAAGCCTGAAGCATTAAGAGGTGTCAAAAGAAAACCAGCTGCAATCAGTTGCTTTATCTTCCCAAAAATTTGACCACAGGCAAATGAAGATGTGGCCTGGGTTTCCACTAAACCATGCAATTTATCAAACCAAAGTTGCACAGTTTGTAGAAGTTTTGGATTCCCTTTGCTTTTCCAGGCTTTAATAGTTTATGCAGCTTATTTTAACAATGAAAAAAAAAAGTGGGAAAGAGCTGAATATTGACAATCATATTTCAAAATTCTCCTAAAAATTACTGTGACTAGAAATGTTCACCTGCAAAACTCTGTGGAACATCTCCCTGTTCCAACGTATAACTTGTCTGGGAGGAACTGGAGTGCTGGCAGGAAGTAATGCACAATTGAGTCTTGCTGCCACAATGCAGGTTATGACAAGAACTCTGCTTGCTTTTTTCAAATAACTGCTTTGGAAAAAGACTCTGCTTCTGCACCCTGTGTTTCAGTGTACCTTTGGCATTGCCAGACTCTAAAGCCAGCAGACCACTCTGAGGCCGGCCCTTCTGAAGGCAGCCATCCCTTCCATTCTCTAAGGAACACTGCTCTCAGGAGATTTCCAGCACAGCCCAGGCTCTGTTCAAAAGGCTCAGATAGGCTTGAATAAACATCTGACCTTCTTGAGGAAGAAAATGTAAACTTTCCTCCCCTCCCACCCAAACTGGGATTCTTTTGAGGTTCTTTTCTACTATTTGCCTTTATTTATCAAGCAAAGAAAATATATTTGACCCTATATTAGAACAGAAGATTTTCACACTTTAAGAAGTTTTCGGCTATAACGGAAACAAGTGAAGAGTTCAAAATCGTGAATAAATAAAAAGTTTGTTGGAAGGAAGTTTTTAAGTTTTTTATATTGGGAAGAGTAAAAAGAGTAAATAAACCCCCAGGTATAGAGAATATGATGAGCCCTGTCCCCAGCTCAGGGTGAAAACTGTGCTTGTAATTCGATTGCAGGTTTTGTGGAAAAAGTGCAAAACTGTGTGGCTTGATCAGCCAGGATTTCATATTTTTATTTTACTAGAGCATTGCTATTTTCAGTGAATTTTAATGTGTGCCATCAAACCCCAAAAGTAACTTAAGCAGATGTTGGTTTTCTTTTTATTAAATGCATACATTTTCATTTGCCTTTTTCACCGAGCACTTCATGTCCTCCTCCAAATTGTTCTAGGTTCAGCCTCCAAGAGAGTAGCGAGGGAAAATCAGGCCATTTAAAAATAAAATAGATTACTTCTGCACAGCTTTCTTTAATCAAAACCATTATAACTGAAGGCTCAGAGCCTTGATTACACCTCTTCAGAGGGCACCCCTTGATTTTTGCGCGACATCCCTGATTATGTTATTTACTTATTTATTTATTTATCAGCTTTTACTTTCGGCATTGATTTCTAGGTCACCGAGTTGAGGCTTTTTCTTGCTTTAAATGGACTTGCTTGTTTCTCAGTGGCAGGTTATTTTTCTTACAGGGGCTATGAAGTAAACATGCCTCTTTTTCAGAAGACGACAGAAATTCCTGTGATCACATATTCCTGGAGTTCTTTCTCTTTTTCCTTCCCCTAGCCCCTGTGGTGAGCAAGATTGGACCAAGAGTCATTCCTCCCGACCTCTCCCGAGCCCCTGCAGAGCTAAGGGCCAAAAGGTCATTTTCTCAGGTTCCCTCAGGAGGGAGAATCCAAAGGTCATTCCCTCCCTCCCCAACTTACCCCAAGTGCATCTGAGAGACATTTAAAATGCCTTTGAAGAGGGAGGGCAGAGACTGAGTCCATGTGCTCATGGACTGCCCCTCAACAGTCAGGAGATGTGAACCAGGGCTGCGCGTGAAATGTTTATCATAGAATCCCAGAATTGTTTAGGTTGGAAAAGACCTTTACACCATCAAGTCCAACCATTTGCTCAGCACTGCCAAGTCCACCACTAAACCATGTCCTTAAGTGCCACATCTACATGTTTGTAAGTACCTACAGGGATGATGACTCCATCACTTCCCTGGGCAGCCTGTGCCAATGCTTGATAACCCTTTCATTGAAGAAACTTTTTCCTAATATCCGGTCTAAACCTCCCCTGGCACCACTCGAGGCCATTTCCTCTTGTCCTACCACTTTTTACTTGGGAGGAGAAACCAATCCCATCTGGCTACAACCTCTCCTGTTGTAAAGGGTGATAAGGCCCCTCTGAGCCTCCTTTTCTTCACGCTGAACACCCTCAGCTGCTCCTCATAGGACCTTGATGCTCAAACCTACCCAGGCCTGGCCTTGGGTTCAAACTTTGGCACTGTGAAGCTCAGCACGGATGGGCAGAGATTGAGCACACAGTTGTGACATGGGCCTAAACATTTCTGCTTCCTTTCCCCCAAATCAGCCTCTTCCTTTTCACAGTCCCCAGAATCCTTCTTGTCCTCCCAGATCTGGGTTTCACTAGGAATTAACCAGATGCCATTGGGGAGTTGTATTAAACAGCTCTGAACATCCTGATGTTCCGGGTTCTTGGGAATGGGGCCACAGGGATCATTTTATGAGTCCCCTTGCAAAACAACCCCCGATAGGCTCCCACAGTCTCACCCAGAGCTCCTGCTGCTGCTGCCTGCTGCCCTGTCATCCGTGAACCCTGTGGACCAGTTTTGGATTTCCCAAGGCAGAAGTAAATAGTTAGGGCTAGCTTCTCTACACTTCCTCCTCATCCCTTTCAAGGAAAAAGTCTCTTCATTGCTTGCTCTTTGAATGATGAAGTAAAAGCGAGCAATTTCTCATCGTTAAATTCTTTGAGCTGCCTGAGGAAGGAAGGAAGAGAAGAGCAACACTTATTTCACAAGGTCCCCTGCAGAAGGGGGGCACCAAGGGTCACTTCCTCTCAATCTGTCCCCTCCGAAGGAGAGCAGTCAGGCTGTGTCAATGCCACGGTCCCTTTGTGGCGGGTAGGCAGCCGGAGGTCATCCTGTGCCCCAGCCCCGCTCTCGCTGGGACGCACACACGCTGCTGAGCCCTGGCTTTCTCTCGCACACGGGGGGCAGGGGAGATTAGTTCTTTCTTCCTCTCTCTGCTTTGTGTGGAGGGAACTCACAAGTCACTACCTGGGCCCCTCTCGGAAAGAGACAATAGCAAAAGGGCAGTCCCTAGGGGTTTTTCTCTGGGGATTTTCCAGGCTGCTGGGACATAGTAGAATTAGCTGAGCAAAGCTTTAAAATCTAAACAAAAGTGAAGTGCTGAAGCACAGGTTTCCAGCCACTTGGAGGTTTTGGTGACACTGCCAGTGCAGTTGTAAATCCACAGCAAATCCACTGCCTCTCACACAGCAGCCTGAAATTTCAGGAAAACATTGAACTTCCATGATGCACTTTAAGAATGCAAGGATCATGTGAAATACACTGGAAATTCAGGTTCTGTCTTGTCAGACAGGAAACAGCTGAAAAATAAGAACACCAATCCTGCTTGTTGTTTGCGGTATGAATTGTTGCCGACGACTCCTTTAGGGTCTGATCTGAATCTTTCGAAACAACTCAGGTGTTCTGGCTGAATTTCATGTGCTTTCGGTCAGGCCATGACTGGGCTTCAGCCCTTACATTAGTCTCTGGGCAGATCTTTAACAAACTAATGTGGAATTTAGAGTCAAGAGCTACCTCTTCATAGATATCTTCTGTTCTTTCAAGTCTTTGGGTCAAATTTTGTTCAAATAGGGTCTTGCAGTTCCCACTGAACTCAATGAGCAAGACTTTGCTGCCTCCAAAGCAGATCCCAAGGAAATAAGCATTGTTTAGCTGCTTACTTTGGAACAAGAATTTGGACCTAAGATGTAACTAGTAAACACTTTCACCTTTTTTAAGCATCCTACAATTTCAGCCTCCACTATTTTAAATGACATGAAGAGCAAACTGCTCAAAAGAGATGTGCAGACTCTCTACTTATTCGTAAGACAAGAGTAGAGAAAATAATACTCTAATTGCTGAGTAGAGAAACTAATTCAGCAGCATAAATTAACATATGCCCAGCACCTTCATGTGAACTCCTTGGCAAGATTCAAAGCTCCTTTTGAAATACTCCAAGACCATTTAAAGAAGAACAAATTCCTTCCTTCCTTCCTTTCCTTCCTTCCTCCCTTCCTTCCTTCCTTCCTTCCTTCCTTCCTTCCTCCCTCCTTCCCTCCCTCCCTCCTTTTCCTTCCTTTCCTTCCTTTCCTCTTCCTCAGCAAAGTCAGAATGACGTCTCTTAAGGCATAGCTGTGACTGCAGTCTGCAATGAAATAATTCAGGATTTTCCCTCACAGCTCTTGAGATTACACATAAGTTTCTGTAGGAGCAGTAGCACTTAAATGTGGAACAATACAGTTTTTATGGCCTAGGTGAAATACATATATCTCTGTGATGCTCTGAGGCTTGAGCAGTAAATGGTTACAAAATGCTTTGAGATCCCTGACTAAGTGTGCAATACTGTTACTCTGCAGCACCTCACCACTGTGAAGCTCAGGACTGCTGCTGTTCATCAGCGCACCAGAAAACCCCTCTCACAAATGAAGACTTTAGCCTTTGCACAGGGAAGTGACAGATTATGCCACAGACTGTGTTGCAGTGACACAGGTGGGGGTCCTCTGCCCAGCCTTCCTCCCCACACACGGAGTCATCCAAGGATGTGAGGGGCAACAGGGTCCTCTCTCCTGCACAGACTCACTTGACTTATTCAAGCGTGAGCTCCTATTTCCACCTGTGCCTGTGGATCCATGTCTTTGCCTTGGAGCATTCCACACTTCAAATGGAGCATGCGAGGATTCTTTATTAATTGTGATGGTTTCGTTACTGCCACACAGTGCCGTTTGTTAAGAAGAATAAAATGAATTTCACCCATTGCAGTATCCTTTCCTCCCCCCCTCCCCAAATGCAAGTACAAATCCACTTAAAAAGCAGAGATCTTTTGACTTCTAACAGAAACTTTTATCCACATAAGAGGATAAGAAATTCATTAGCTTAAGTTGGGTGATTGTAACAGCTCATTAGAGAGCACTGTGCCTTTCACAGCGAGCATGCCTCCAGTCCTATGTGGAATCTGTCAAAGTTAAGGATAAAGGTATGGGACAACTTCACCATCTTGGAAGGCAATTTCTGATTTTCAACTATGCAGACCACAGGGTTCATTAAATTATTTTAATGAACAGTCACAGGCCTGATGTTAAAATCTTCATTTGTGTCTAATTGCAAGCAAAATATGAAATTGCTAAATTGATTGTTCTTGACAAGAAAAAAAAATATGGTCATTAATTATGTTTTCAGACTAATTGTTGTTGGGGTTTTTTAAGGTAAAGTAAATATTTTGATCTCAAGTTTGTCTGCTGCAAAATACTGCTCTGAAAATCTTAACACAGCTTCTCTTCAAACAAGGGGGAAACTGCCACTTCTAAACAGAAAACATAGTAATTAGTCGTACTAATTTGTTGAAAGAAAGAAAAGATAAAGAAGAGTTCTCGGCCATTTATCAGATCAAAAAAGTTAGTGATACAATATTTTTTCATCTGTGGAATCTGAGAAGGCATGGCCTTGAAAAGGCAGGTAGTTTGCAAAATTTTATAAAATATATGAGGGGAGATTGGAATGTATTTTTCAATCTTCCCCTGGCAGCCTTCATGGCTTTATTCAATTTATGCATCATCTCTTGAAGTTCAATACGGGGCACTGGGTCCCAAAATGTACTTTGAAGCATCCATAGCAAATCTTCTGATCTCTGCTCTCGCTATCTGAGCAACATAAGCATTAGAGTGGAATTTGGGATCAGCTTTCAGGTTGAGGGGTGAAGTGCTTACTTAGATAACCTACAGTATCTCAGCTTCAAGTGCAATGTTCAGGTTTGGATAAATGATTGCTTTTCATTTTCCCCGAAGATAAAAGATACAGTTTTATACTAGGATTTATAGACCTCTGTACCCACATGAACATCAAGTATTTCTTTTAAAATGTATGTTAAATACAAGTATTTCAAACGCAAGTATTTCCTTATGCCATTCTGAGAAAAATGATACTACTTTACAGACCATGATGGCTGCAGTAAGCTACCATCGCGTGCTTTTAGTGATCAATGAGCTTTTCACTGCTCTTGTTTAAGCAAAGCTCAATCCCTTTCCTCCCCCTCAAAGAAGGGAAATTACACATTTTTGCATGTGTAGCAGTACTACAACAAGAGTTAACAAAACTCCACAAAAGAATTGCATGTGGTGAGGCTCGACGCTTTCAGCACTTTTTGTTTCCAAGCACAGCTCCTACTACAGCAAATTTTTGGGTTGTTTCTGCCACTAATCTGCCACTTGCATTTTTGTTTTGCTCTTCTGTATGTCACCCGAGAGCAACCACTGTGTCCTGTGAGGTAAGACAAGCCATGGGCTTCGAAGGGCAAAGCCACAACGCAATGATTATTGCTGGAGGGTGCAACGGAGGGAAAAAATAATCTGATTTTTAAGCTGATTCTCGGAAGTGATGTGTCACTTACAGAGTAGTACCGTGAGCTGTTGAGGACCATCTGTGGTTCATAAAGACCGAATATAAAATCCCAAATTACACAGCTATTTGCACTTAATAATCTTTGTCAGTAAAAAGAAAAAAAAAAGGAGAAATTTACAGAGCTTTTGTGCTAGGTGCATACACGGCATTTTTCCTCAGAGAAATTCCTCCTCAAGGTGAAGGTGCTTTAAAATACATTTAAAAAAAATCATAAAAATAAACAAAGAAATAAACAATCCACTTCCGACTGACCAAACCCCTCAAGTTTCTCTCAGTTTTACACAACACCCACAGCTCAGGGCCGCACGGACACACTTCCCAAACCACACAATCCCCTCAGAACCCGCCCCGCCGCCGCCGCCGCCCGCCCTCCCTTTGTGTCGCGCCGCCTGATTGGCCGGGCGGCGTCTGGGAGGCGCGCGCGGATTGGCCGGGCGGCGCGCGCTGTTGCCATGGCTCTGTTGCTAGGGAGGCTCTGCCGTCTCCAGGCCCTGCAGGAAACATGTAATGAATTATGGATGCTTGCTTTGCTCAAAGAGGGCCTGATCTGTAATGCAGATGAGCTGCCAGGCCTCTCCCCCCA